>JASDQU010586480.1:0-16327 GCA_032191745.1 Picea mariana | reverse complement strand
CCAAAAAATGTCTCCTAGATTGCACCTCTCTTGGTGCTCCAAATGTCTTTGGCTTTATAGCCTTACAAGATGAAATCTAGATCCTTGAAAGATGGATCAGATTTACTAAAAATAGTCAAATCAAAATAGATACAACAAGTGTAGGATGAGATCCTATAAAAATGGAAAATCAAAACAAAATAGGAAAAGGTCCTATCTAATGATCTCTAAGAGTACTAGATTGTTGGTGAAGTGTAGTTTTAGCCTCCCAAGGCTGTTTGATTTGGTCCTCCAAAGATAAAATTCGAATTGGATGATGTGTCTTCAAACCCCTGATATTCTTCCTTTGAAAAAGATGCCAAATGTAGTTAAAAAACCTCTTTTTGACCTTATCCCTCAAAATTAGTCTTTGAATCAGACTTGATAATTTAACAACTGTCCAATTGAAGTGGTTTCAAACCATTCAAACTCAAAAAATCCCAATCTGGGAAAAAATTTGGTTATTCTGGCCATGACAGGCTTTCACCAGCTAATTTACCCAAAAATTTTCTCCTTAGCTGGTGAAAAGTAGAGCTTTCACCAGCTGACTAGCAAAATTCAAGACGAATTAGCTAGCAAAAGCATAGATTCTTTTTAAAATCAAATTTCTTAGTCATGGAGAGTCTGTTTTACATGCTTGAATAGTCGATCGACATCTAGAGATCCTAAGCTTTCCAATGGTGCTTTCAAATCTGCATTTGGATCTCGGGACGCTAGTCAAATTTTCCCTACAATATTAGGAATCATTATTTAAAAAATGCCAGTGCATTTTTGATCGCTAACATCTGGCTCCAACTGGGATGGAGACCTCCCTGCGAGGTCTCCAAGAACCTGGTAGGCCCTGTGCCTTTAGTATTGGGCATGGAGTCATTCATCCTTTACAATTTATCATCTGGCTATTTTCCAAAGTTTGTTGTTGTCTTTCCCAATCTTCTTTATCTGTAGCATGTCTGCTTCAAACTCCCTTGGAAATGTTGTNCTTCATGAAGAAGAAAAGTGTTGAACATAGGCAGGATGGTGAGATATGTAACCATGGTTTTGAAAATTCCAGGATAACTTCAACCTTGAAATGAGAGTATTGTAGGCAACTTGAGGTCTTTGACTTTTCATTTTCCAGCATCTTCAGATACAAAGCATTTGTCTTGGGATTCCCTGGTGTGTTGGATCAAACACTTCACCCTGCTCGGTTTCTTTGAAGAGCGTCATTGCACCTTGTGAACCAATTTCCATCTCTGTTTCGATCTCTATATCAATGCAAGTTGTTCAGTCATGTCATTGCCCTGAAAGGACTCTGGAAGAATATTTTCAGAAGATAACTGATCCATATTGAATTAGAAGACTAAGCCAGCCACCTAGGTCTTCTGAAATAAAATGTACCAAAACCCAATATATATTTCCACAAATCTGGATATTGGTTGCCTAGCCATGATGAATATAGATATCAGAGATCTTCTTCCTCCTATAAGCCCATGGCTCAAAACCTTATTAATGAATGATTAAGGGTTATAGCTTTAGATTTCCCAGTTGAGAAGCAATCACATGGATCGGCTTCGAAGAAGAAAACATGTGATCTTTCCTTGAAAAGAGACACCTAAAACACTTCCCAAGAGGAACATTAGTCTCATGTCCTGAGTTGGGGAAATCTTACAAGTGTATGACCATCTCCTACTAGAGCTGCCATTAGAAATATTGAAGCAACTTCATCAATATTTGAGGATATTGTGTATCGAATTAAAACCTTCATGTTGTTGTAAAATTGAACGACCTTCAGTAACAACTGCAACTATTGAACTGAAAATGTCATCTGCTAAGACCATATCAGATGCCTCCTTTGCGACCTCTTTAGTCTGAGGATCTTCCACAAATATTTGATGCTAAGTTTTCTTGATTTGGTGGTTAATCATTTGATGCTCCCATACCTTTTCAAATACTCCAAAATCGCTTTGCTCCAGCTTAATTTTCAAAAATTTCTTTCTATAGTTTCACCAGCTAATTCACCTTATGATTTGCTAGTTAGCTGGTGAAAGTTCTGCTTTTCACCAGCTAACTGGTTATAATTTTCCCTTTGCACTGGTGAAAGATCTGTCTTTGGCCAAAAAGAAACCTTTCATATTCAAAACTATTGTTTCACCAAAAACTCAGTGTTCTTTTGATTTATCTCCCTGCAAATTTACAACAACCTATCATTCTTGAGCCACTACCATGAATCCCATTAATTTTGCTCTCCTCGGTGTGCAAACTAGATTTTTCTTTTCCAATAATAGAATTGTCAAAATAAGTAAGCTCTTTGTCTATGTCACCATTAGGTGAACTTGACAACACAGATGGAAAATTAGAAACCACCATAGCCCCATGCTCAGGATGGAGAACATGTCCAAGATCTTGCTTCTTTCCAATTACAAACTTAAAAATGTTGTTGCAGTTTTGGTTAGAATTATTGCTTGTTGATTCAGATTGTTTATTCTTCACACCTCTATGTTTTGAATCTGATTTAATGACATCATCATTGCATGTTGAGCTCTTCGATGATCCTACAAGAAAAATATTGTTATTAAACTTCATATCTACTACTGCTTTCTTTACTACACTAGCATCCTTTGTAAAAAACTTTGTAACTAGCCCAAAAGTTTCTATTTTTCCTTCAGATCCCTCACTGTAGCACCCTGAATATAAAGACACATCAGCAATGATCAATTCATTCACAGATTCTGAATCTTGTAAAGGTTATGAGGTTCCCCTTGACATATCTCTTTCAGCAATCTCATCTGCGGATGTTGAAACTCATGATATCCTTAAAGGAGTGTCCATAGAATTAACCATGTTTCCTGATGACTTCTTTGGCAATGGTATATTTTCACATTTTGTGGGATTTATAAATGAACCACAAGGATGGGTCGCAGAATTAGGCCTTGACAATGAAGAATTCATAATTGTTTTTATAGCCGACTTAGAAGTAGCCCTTCCATAAACAGCTTTAACTATCTTTTGTGGGGCTTCCACTGACAAATTTGTTGAGGTAGATAATGAAGTCTGACTCAAAAGTAACTCCTCTGCCTACCTACGAGAACCACTAAGTTCATATGTCTCTGCCACCACCTCTCCCTTTTCATATTTGAAGAGCTTCCTAAAATTGACACCTAAACTTAGTTGCCATAGTTCTCTCCAGCTGCAGAGAATGCTGGAAGTTGTTGAAATAAAATCTGGAACTGCCGCTCAACTATCTCCTCAAAATCTAGGATGTGCTTCTGAATTTAGAATGTTGATAAGGATGTTTCAAGAGCTTGACACCTCGAAAACATTTTAAAATAACTCAACCCATGCTTATGACACCAAGGCAACATTCAATCACCAATTATCAAGTGCAAATCCATGATGGAGGGGACACATAGGTAATGAGATCTCACAACACATTAAGGAGAGAACGTTGAGCTACTGGAAAAAACGTCGAAAGATACCTCGAACCTTCATTGGAAAAATTGTTGTAGACTAAATGGGGCTGCTGGCAATAAACAAAATTTGTTGGGGAAAAAAATGTTAACACGGAGGAGAGATAGGGAGCTCTTGGCATAAGTAAAACGTTGAGCAACAAGGTAGAAAGTTCATTGATCAAGGGTCACAAAAATTCTAACAAGGAACAAGAAATTCGTTGGGCATTACCCACGAATTTCTCCAGGCATTTATCATGATTTTTGCTGGCATGAGATCACTATAATGACTGGTTATTTTCTCAAAATGTATGGATATAGTGCCTACCAAAACGCAGAGAATATTCACTAGTCTTCTTGTAGCTTCTAAAATATGACAAACTCGGTTGCAACATTTCTTCACTAGATCCACTATTTTGATAATTAAATTGATATGTTGTGGCAACTGTATCTTCGTGAGCTTTGATACTTGACACTAAAATTTGATTTGATTATATGAATAACCTATGTATTTTCTGTAACTGTGCATGTCACATGAAGCTGGAGCAATGTGGAACTCGAGCTTAGCCTTAAAACTCAAATTTGTAAAAGCACATAGAAACCTTTTTCCTTGCTGACATTTTTGACCTCATAAATGCATTTTTGAAAAACCCTGTAACCTGCAAACATTCACAGTCTTCCAGTGTCTATTCCATTGGGCTATGGAGTCTCAAATGTTGTCACCAAACCTCTACAATCTTTATTCAAACCCGGAACATACATTACTGAAAACAAATAATTGCTGCAAACTGAAAAACTGAAAAGAATCTTCAACCATGCTTGATGAAGAAATCATTCTCTATCTACTCCTACTTCTAACCAGTTGTCCTGCCTCTTTTCAAGTGAATTCATGCTTCCAATGAAGCCATGTGAGAAACCGATTTATTGACATCGTGCTAGATCTTGCCCCGAAAAATAAAGGAAGCCATATCATACAAAAAAGAGGTTTGAAAGGACAATAAAGACAATCTTCTTCTGACAAAACTATTTTAACATCCATGTTGCTCATAGACTCTAAATAGTCAGCAAAAGGGTCATTGAAGTTATGATGAAATACCTCTTTGAGTTGTTGATCCAACTGACTGCAATGCTACTGATTGCTTTCACTGGTCTCAATGTTGGATGTAGACTGCTTAATCTCTGTTGGAGGAAAATACAAACTCAATTTCTGATCATAACCTTTATGCTCCTCTTCACCATCACTCTCTTTGTATCTGCTGCAAAGTTTTAGTTCCTGCAAATCTTGAAACTGTAGGCTGCGCTCATGATCTTTTGCAAATCTGAAAATGTCACTTGCTGATTTATCAATCTGCTCAACATCTTGAAAGTTTTTAGAAGGAATAATCTGATCATCATCTTTAAAGATTTCGAAAGAAACAATCTGATCGTCATGACAGTCATCTTTAATTGATGAATTTGATACAATGTTAAGGGAATCCTCATGGCTATCATAATTTGGATCGACAATTTCTGGATACTGAAGAATATTCTCTATAGCAGCGTACTCTTCATGAACATTTGAATCTTTAGTCAATAAATGAAATTCATGACAACATTCAGGATAGAGAAGATCATCTGGAAAAAGTTCTTTACAAAAGGAATTGAAGGCTAAATGGAAATCTGTCAAAGAAATAACATTTGCATTAGGAAGAGACTGGCACCATTCACGAGCAATTCCCTCTAATGAGAAAAATAAGAGCCAAATTTGAACATCCTCATGTACAATTTCAAGTCGATGAATAAAATCATGAAAATCCAACAAGTGTTCAGCTGGCACTTCCCATTTTTCTTCTCGAAATATAGGAAGGCTGTGTTCCCATTCATCTTTGCTAGGCACTAGATTAGGGAAACTAGAAATACTTGAAAAATCACAGAATGCATACCTCTTTGCTAAGATCATGTTCATGTCATACTAGTGGAGTCACCAACAATTTTCTGAACAATGGATTCGCCACTGAATTCGTCCTTCATGGAGTCACCAGATAGATGATTACAATCGAATGATGTCAAGGCTTTATCTATCATCAAAGTTGGATCTATGTCATCTCCCAAGGAAGCTAAGCTTCAATCTCCTCTCCCCAGAAACGACACCAATTTGTTATCCCTCCAAGAAATTCCTTAGGGTTGTAGGCTAAGAATGATTGGTAACTTAAGAATATGGTAGATTTTGTATGCTTGGAACAATAGGATAACTCAATAGCTAATTAAAAGGACCACTTCATACATTCGAATAAGACAATTCTTTTAGAACTCAATGATCAGACAACAAAGTTTGAATAGGAGATGAAGAATACTAGTTTAGATAACCAAATACAACAATGTGCAGGGTCATACAAGATAGCAAGAAAACCTTTAGTTCAAGTTCATGATCTTAATAAGAAGATAACAGTTCTTAGAAGCTGAGCTAAACTGAAATAAAGTACAGAATGATGAAAATATGAGAAAATCTATCATTGAAAACAAAAGAGGACTGTGATTCTATTATCAATAAAGAGTCAAGTACAATAGCCAAAAAATGTCTCCTAGATTGAACCTCTCTTGGTGCTCCAAATGTCTTTGGTTTTATAGCCTTACAAGATGAAATCTAGATCCTTGAAAGATGGATCAGATTTACTAAAAATAGTCAAATCAAAATAGATACAACAAGTGTAGAATGATATCCTATAAAAATGGATCTAGAATACTAAAAATGGAAAATCAAAACAAAATAGGAAAAGATCCTATCTAATGATCTCTAAGAGTAGTAGATTGCTGATGAAGTGTAGTTTTAGCCTCCCAAGGATGTTTTATTTGGTCCTCCAAAGATAAAATTCGAATTGGATGATGTGTCTTCAAACCCCTGATATTCAGCCTTTGAAAAAGATGCCAAATGTAGTTAAAAAACCTCTTTTTGACCTTATCCCTCAAAACTAGTCTTTGAATCAGACTTGAAAATTCAACAACTGTCCATTTGAAGTGGTTTCAAACCATTCAAACTCAAAAAATCTCGATCTGGGAAAAAATTCGGTTATTCTGGCCATGACAGGCTTTCACCAGCTAATTTACCCGAAAATATGCTCCTTAGCTGGTGAAAAGCAGAGCTTTCACCAGCTAACTAACAAAATTCAAGACGAGTTAGCTGGTGAAAGTGCAATTTTTTTTTAAATCAAATTTCTCAGTCATGGAGAGTCTGTTTTACATGATTGAATAGTCAATCGACATCTAGAAATCTTAATATTTCCAATGGTGCTTTCAAATCTACATTTGAAGATCGAGAAGCTAGTCAAATGTTCCCTACAAGATTAGGCATCATTCTTTAAAAAATGCTAGTGCATTTTTTATCGCTAACACCTGTTTTCTTTCAACTTCGACATCTAGATCTCTGGTCCTTAGTAGCTTCGACTGGTCCTCTTGTTCTTTCAGTAAGTGCTCTATTCTCCTAGCCATGAAATCTCTTAGTTCTTGATTTTTCTGTTCTAGATCCTCCTCTTCTTGTTTCCTTCATATCTGATCTTTCTCAATCCAGGTTTTTCCTAGCAAAATAGAAAATGGGGCGTTGTTCTCAACAAATTTAACGATCTCAAATTATTCTTCTGTTGAAGTTCCATGAGCACTCATAGTTATCTCGGTAAGTCTTCCACATAGGGTTATTGGATTTCCTCTAAATAATCCGATTCCTCCCAATTAAGGAACCATAGTGTTAAGCACCTAACCCCTTATGTAGGTAGAACAATGTATTCCGATGTAATAAAGTTCAATATTAATAAGGCCTTGCAATAAGGTAGAATAAATCGAATGTAAGAAGACCTAATAGAAGCTTTCGCTTCTAGAAGGATCTTCCTCTAGATGGTTCTCTTGATAGAATTATTTAGTATAAATAGGAGTCGAGGGTATGAGAACCCTAGCTTGGATATTATTGTAATATATCTCTGCTCGATTGGAGGTTGCCCCCTCGAAGAGGCCCGTGAACATTGCTCTCAGTAATCGAAGTGCTCCTTTTGGTGTTATTCTGTTATCATTTCAATATTATTGTGGTGTTAGTCTGGTTATATTGTTGTTCATCTGCCATTTCTAGCATTTTATTTTTGTTCTACATACTTTTTATATCTGGAATATTACAAGTGGTATCAGAGCACTTTCCTTGGCAGAAAATTGTGGGTTAAATTTTTTTCAGGGTAGAGACGTATTCCGACGTCTTTAAGCCATAGAGATATGTTGTTACACGCATAAACCCACGATTGATGGATTCATACACGCATGAAATACACGTGGTTCTTAAGCGCACATCTGTTGGCCACCCTTGTAACCCTTGTTGGTACCCCTTCGAGTGGTAGTGCATCAGACATCACCTGTGTATGGATCGACCTAGATTTCATGAAGCCCTCTTTATATAAATCGATCGGTTGCCTGTCTTCTATAGTGCCACTAAGAACAACACTTGGGAAGATATTCTCTACTACATGGGTAGTCGGGTAGTACGGCTAAGGGCATGGTCTAGCCTCCTTAGTTAGTGCCCTAAGATATTGGGTTGAGTACTACTATTGGACCCCACATGTATATTAGAGAGCTATAGCATAGGGAAAACCCTTGTTTGTAGAACCCTTGAATACCTAACCCTTGGGGACGGAAACAAAAAAAAAACAGACAAGATCTATTGCCGCGCAACTGTGTTCAGGTTGCCAAATCACTACACATTTCTTCTTGGTTAAGAATTTGGGCATTTTATCATTGCAGTATTCTTGAGACTGAAGTATGACTCCGCAGGTGTAAAAAAAATAAAAAAAAGTCTGGAAATTTTTGCACCATTATTTGAGACCTATTTCATTGGATTTATCTCTTCGCCCTTATCACATCCATACATATCATTTTTCAGCGAAGTTTTTGACCCCACCCGCCCCGTTTCGGTTCCCTCGTCATCATGGCCCATACCCGTAGCCAAGAATTAGAAGCTGGCTTCAATACGTTGCAATATAATTTCGTAGACACCCAAATGGAACATTATTTCTCTTTATACAGCATTACAGATGACTTGGCCAAACTCTGGTATGGTTTTCTCCATTTAGATCAAGAACGTTGGCAATGGTGGCAATGGATAAAAACTTCCCGTCAAGGGTATATTGCTTGGATACACTTTGTGGAAGAGCTTTATGAATTCTTTGACACTGACACCAACCATTTATGATATTTGACAAAGTTGAAACAATCCGGAACAGTGGAAGACTTTATAGCTACTTTTGAGTGCCCGTCTTTTCGGATAGAGGGCATGTCTAATGCCTTTTTCCAAGAATGTTTTATCAGTGGCCTAAAGGATGAGATTCATACCCATGTCCTCATGGCTCGTCCTTAGATCTGGGTGGAGGCTACTAAAAGAGATAAATAAGCACAACAGGTTGTATCTTCTCAAAACCAGAAACCCTCCTTTATTCCTCGCACCAAACTAGTAAATCCCACTACTCTCTTTGCTCTACTGAAGATCCAAAAATTGGCCAGAGCTGAAATGGATGAACGCCAACTCAAAGGCCTTCGTTACAATTGTGATGAAAAATATTTTCCAGGCCACAAGTATAAGGAACAAAATCTTTTTATGGCCATCTCGGAGGATGTTTCAGAAGAGGATGTTGAAACTCCCCTTGTGTCTGAGTCACCTGAAACCACAGACATAAACCCTCCCTTAGACCCTCCGAAGTAGAACTGGTCATTTCCCTAAATGCTCTCACTGGTTTATCTTCTCCCCAAACCCTCAAGCTAATTGGTTACATCAATCATAGGAAGGTTATCATTCTGGTTGATAGTGGCAACACCCATAAATTTATTCATCGATGCATTGCCCAAGAAACTCATTTCTATATCCATGTAGTCAATAATTTCCAAATCATGATTGCCAATGGTGGCTCCATGAAATGTAGAGGGTGTCATGAAAATGTGCTTCTCTAAATTGGTGACTACCACCTGAACTCTCATATGTTTTCTATCGACATGGGCGGTTGTGACATTGTGTTGGGTGTAGACTCGCTAAGGACTTTGGGTCCCATTCTCATGGATTTCAAGGAATTAACCATGCAATTTGACCAGGAGGGCCAAAAATATAAGTTCCAATGCATCACTGTCATTTCACCAGAGATCATTAGTTCCCATCGCATGGAAAAGCCTCTAAAAAAAGGTCATTATGGCGTTATTTCCCAACTCCATGCCATACAGAAAACTAAGACACCCTTTGTGCTGCAAGACCTCCAATCCATCCTCTCTAAAAATAAAGTGGTATTTTCCACTCCCCAAGGACTCCCACCTTATTTTGGTGTTCATGATCATTCCATTCCCCTTATATCAGGAAGCCTCCCTCCCAATATCATTCCTTATCATCACCCCTTTTCCCAAAAAAAATGAAATTGAGAAAATGGTTCAAGAACTGCTCAAAGAAGGCGTTATACGCTCTAGTACAAGCCCCTACTCTTCTCCTGTGGTCATGGTCCTAAAGAAATAAGTTTCTTGGTGCATGTGTCCTAACTTCCGTGCCCAAAACAAACTCACCATTAAAGACAAATTTCCCATTCCTGTCATTGATGACCTCTTGGATGAATTGAGTGGTGCCCAATTCTTTACTAAAATTGATCTTTGTTTTGTCTACCACTAGATCCGTATGAAAGAGGAAGACATTCCTAAGACTTCCTTTAGAAATCATGAGGGCCACTATGAGTTTTTGGTCATGCCCTTTGGCTTGTGTAACTCCCCCTCCACCTTCCAAAGCCTCATGAATCATGTATTTCTCCCCTTTCTCTATCATTTTGTCTTAGTTTTCTTTGATGATATCCTCATATATAGAAAAACCTAGAAAAACCACCTTGCTCATGTGGACCGAGTTCTCCATCTACTCTCTCAGCACCAACTTTTCCTGAAACAATCTAAATGTGCTTTTGGTGCCTCAAAAGTCGATTACTTGGGCCCTATTGTTGGCAAGAACGACGTCAAGGTGGATCCTAAAATATTGAAGCTATGCAAGATTGGCCTCACCCAAAGACTCTCAAAATCTTGCGAGGATTTTTGGGCCTAACAGGTTATTATCGCAAGTTTGTTAAGAATTATGGAAAGATTGTGGCACCTCTCACGAAACTCCTTAAAAATAATTCTTTCACTTGGACCCCAACAGTTGCTCAGGATTTTCAAACCTTGAATATGGCCATGTGCACCACTCCAGTCCTAGCCCTGCCTGATTTCAAAAATACCTTTGTCCTAGAATGTGATGCTTCAGAGAAAGGTATTGGCATTGTCCTTATGAAAGAGGGTTGGCCTTTGGCCTTTACCAACAAACAACTTTCTGAAGAAACTTGGGCAAATCAATCTATGAAAAGGAAATGTTAGTTATTCTACATGTTGTTTATTTATGGTTCCCTTATCTATTGGGGCAATGCCTCCAAATTAAGACAGACCATCAAATCCTCAAGTATTTTCTGTAACAATGCATTTCCTCCCTAGAGAAACAAAAATGGGTGACTAAGCTATTTGGATATGATTATGAGATCATTTACAAGAAATTCAAAGACAATGTGGTGGTTGATGCACTTTCCCAAAAATATGAATATGAAGGCTCCATTTTTTCTCTCTCCTTCATTTTACCATATTGGCTCCAATTCGTTCGCCAGGAATGGCTACATGATCCCAAAGGTTCTCATCTGATACAACAATTGCAATCCAATTCTTTAGTTTCCCCAGGGTACTCATGGCTCCATGATGAGCTTCGATACAAAGGTCATTTGTATTTAAGTAAACAGTCAAAACTTAAATCCACGGTGCTTTCTGAGCTTCATGCTACACCCACAACTAGGCACTTTAGGTTTACCAAAACCTATGACAGGATCAAACATTCTTTTTTCTGGGATGATATGAAACAAGAAGTTCGTAATTTTGTGGTTGAATGTGATGTGTGTCAATGCAACAAGGGAGAAAAAGTCAAATCTTCGAGCACACTGCAACCACTTCTGATTCTACCTACTATTTGGAGGGATATCTCTATGGATTTTATTACAGGCTTACCTAAATCGGGTAATAAATCAGTCATCATGGTGGTAGTTGATCACTTTTCCAAGTATGCTCATTTTTGTTCTCTTCAACACCCATTTACAACATCCACAGTGACTCAGCTTTTCATGGATCAGGTCTTCAATCTTCATGGCATGCCACATTCTATTGTTTCTGATCACGACCCAACTTTGACCAGCATTTTTTGGTAAGAACTATTCAATCTACAAGGCACCCAATTGCATCTCATCACAACTTATCATCCCCAGACAGATGGTCAAACTGAAGTTGTGAACAAGTGTTTGGAAACATATCTGAGGTGTTTTGCATCAGAAAATCAAAATCTATGGGCTCAATGGTTACCCCTAACTGAATGGTGGTACAACACTTCATACCATACAAATACATGCATGACTCCTTTTGAAGCAGTCTATGGACAAAATCCACCTTCAGTTCTCTCATATTTACCAAGTGTCTCAAAGGTGCAGGCGGTTGACCAAACACTTACATTTTGAGAGGCTATTCTCTGTACCCTCAAAAAGAATTTGGTCATGGCTCAGAATCACATGAAGCAACAAGCAGATCAAGGTCACTCTGAATGTCAATTTGCAGAAGTCGATCAAGTGTTTCTTTGACTGCAACCTTACAAGAACAATTCCCTCAAGGCCGACCATTGTCATAAGTTGGCGCCCAAATTTTATGGTCCTTATACAGTTCTCAAGCATGTGGGACAAGTGGCCTATTAGTTAGCTTTGCCCAATCATTCTAAGCTACATCTTGTTTTTCATGTTTCATGCTTGAAGAAGGTGATTGGAACTAAATGCCAAACTCAAACCAACCTTCCCGAGTTGGATGAAGAAGGCTCCAATTGGCTACAACCACAAGTAGTTTTGGACCAGCGTGAGCATCGCCTACATCAATGAACCATCAAGGAAGTGTTAGTCCAGTGGAAAGATACAACTCTAGCAGATGCCACTTGGGAACCAACTACCATTCTACAACAATTTCCACATCTCAAGCCTTGAGGACAAGGTTTTTTTTAAGGGGGTGGACATGTTAGAGACCTAACCCCTTACGTAGGTAGAACAATGTATTCCGATGTAATAAAGGTCAATATTAATAAGGCCTTGAAATAAGGTATAATAAATCAAATGTAAAAAGACCTAATAGAATCTTCTGCTTCTATAAGGAGATTCCTCTAGATGGTTCTCTTGATAGATAGATTTAGTATAAATAGGAGTCGAGGGTATGAGAACCCTATCTTGAATATTATTGTAATAGAGCTTTGCTCGACTGGAGGTTTACCCCTTGAAGAGGCCCATGAACATTTATCTCATTAATCGAAGTGCTCTTTCTGGTATTATTTCGTTATCATTTCAGTATTATTGTGGTGTTATTCTGCTTATATTGTTGTTCATCTGCCATTTCTATAATTTTATTTCTGTTCTGCATACTTTTTATATCTGGAATATTACACATAACAGGTGTTATGACCATAACAATTTTCGGATGGAATCCAAGTTGCAAAATTTTAGCAAAGAACTATATTTCTATGGAAGTATGATAGTTTGGAGGATCGGGCTATATCTGGCGGCGTATGGACAAGTATAGAAGAGGCGCAAAAGGTAGGACTTGGTAAACCGTCGATCTTGAAAGTGGCCCAGATCAATGGCTAAGGCACATATCGAGGAATGAAGCAGCGTGGAATATAATCCCTCGAAGGTGGGCCCGATAAAACTATCATGGTTTTATCCATGGATGCGTGGTGCCTCTAGAGGTACATGAGGGAGAAAAGTAGTCTGACTAAAACCAATTTCTCCAACCCTCGATGTCAAAAATTTGTTGGATTGAGGTGGACCGTAGATCTTAGAGAGATCCATATCAATGGTTGAAGCTCATATCGGTGATTGAAGTAGCGTAAATATTAATCAGTCAAGGGAGGGTCAGGGAAAACCGTCATGGTTTTATCCATGGACACATGTCACCTCTAGAGGTACATCAGGGCAAAAAGCATTCCACCTAAAGCCATTTTCTCCAAACCCCGATGTTGATGGGAAAGTATAAAAGGAGGACCCCTGACATTATTTTATGATATTTTGAAGAATTCAAATGTTCGTAAATTGGTGCAAAGCATCCATTTGAAACTCAAGCTCAGAATTGAATCAAATTCATGCTTCCTTCATCGCTTAACAGGTAGTTTTCACCATGGCAGCTAATCCTGTTGTTTTATCCATGATTGAACAAGACATCTCTTCCAGAGAAGAATCCCTAATTGACAGAGACTCCAACGTTTTCGACACAAAGATAACAGTTTCACCCATTTCTATATCCAGATCAAATTTGTTAGACAATGTAGGAAATTGCTGACCTTTCCTCGAAGCAGCTCAAGCCTCCATCACCCCTTACGTTGTAGAAGTATTCTTTCCTTTCCTTGAATTTGTATGCTGGTGTGCAGAGCAATATTCTCAGGAAGAAAGAGTCATTTTGAATAAATTAGGGTCAGAGGTCTTATGTAAAATAGATAGTCCATCACTCTGACACACCCTCAGTATACCAGAGTCATCCCCCATGGTGTCAGATCCCTTCGAGGAACAGAAAATGATCATGATCTATAGAGAATTCCCACCAGAAGTAAAAACCTTGTTTCTACAGACCATTGTCAAGCCCGAACACCATTCATAAAGTCCTTCATTACCTTCTAGTGTAAATGTCATGGTCATCGAAATTCCAGTGGGATTGTTCTCTATTAAGTCAAATTTTAGGGTTGGACAATGAAAAGTTTGTGGTAGAAGTCATGTTAGGTTTCCTGTTTATTTTCTTTTTGTTTGGTCATTTGGTCAGTGTTAGTTTTGAAAAATTTATTGCTAACAATATGCATCAACAACTGGTTAACTTAAATTGATTGAGACACTTGAAATACTACACGCACTTGCTGAGAATGCTTCTGGAATCTAACAAAACCGAATTTCCTAAGATTGCATTTATTTTGACTGAGTGTAAAAGGATCACCATGCTTATTTTCATTAATAATATTATGTCCAGGGTGTACAATATTATTTTCGGTTAAGATCTGCCAAGGGTTTTGGATGAAATGAAAATCTCTTTACAACCAAATCCAGAGAGAAAGATAGGAGATTGGATGTTGTTCATACAATCTACTGTGATCTGGGTATATGGTTATCAGTAAGAAACTTATCTTTTACCAGTTTTTTTGACTCCCATAATCTTTTCTTTGGAGTTCATAAGACAAAGGATCATCTCAGAGACAGAGCATTTTTTGAAAGCACACAAGTCTTCTAACTTAAAGTTTCCTTTCATAGTTGGACCCCTTGTGATAAAGAACAAGTTATGTTTGCCTCAGATCCAATCCAATATCAGTGAATTCAGGTTCACACATGTTCAACGAAGAAAATATGATCTGCATTAGATCATATCAAAGAGGAGATTGGTTATCAAACAAGGCCCCTATGAACATGAGCATATTGAAATATTTGATAAGCTAGCCAATCTAGAAACCTGTGTAGATATGGAGGTCACTCTGCAGCATGATCAGACAAAACATACAGAAACAACCTCTCAATAGAGTCTAGCACAAAAACCTTCCCCTAGGTTGGTTTTCAAAGCTCCTAAAATGAGTTTCTATAATAGGAGGAGCATTTCAGAAGCCCTGGGTGCTAGTAGCTAGCAAGATACTCTCAAGAAATTGAAAATCACATCATCCTCTCAAATAGTCGACCTGGAAGAAGAAGATCCCAAAGGGAAAACATGCATGGAGATGGTGGAAGGTGAAACCAAGAATGAAGATGTTGTTACAGGAAGCATGCCACAAAGTGAAAGTAGCAAAAAGGTTTTTAGCAGTAGGAAACACATATTTGGCCAGACACCTAGGGCAGTTTATCAATCCAAGGAAGATTTAACGAACCAGTATGTTGTGAAGGAAAGTATGGCCAATAGTGAAATAAGAGACCTTTTACCTGAAGTAGATAAGACTTCCTGGCATAAGGCTTCTTTACTCTCAGTCAAGGATGTGGAAAGAAATATGTTTAACATAGCAGTGGCTGATGATGATAAGGTGTCTAAGATCAAAATTCACTATGAAAATATTGGTGCCCCTGACAAAGTAAACTTCCACAGGAATGTCAGCAACATGCTATATTCTGATTATTTGAGCTTAGGTTTGAGGGTTGCAAGATTTACAATGCATGCACTCAAACTAGATGGACAATTGAAGCAAGAAAAGGCGTCCAACAAGGCCTGGATGACACAGGTAAAAAGGTTAGAATCTGAAGGCCCTCAAGGGGTAAAATCTTCTCTGGATGAGAAAGATAAGATGATCCAAAGCCTAAAGAAAAAGCTGAAGATGTCCCCTATAGATAATCGAAAGAAAACAAACCTGTTGGTTGTGGAGCCTGATTATCTTCCTGATGCAGAGGTCCTTGCTTTCAGCCGTGTTTATAACCCATGAAGTATTTACACCCCAGAAGTATGTACACTCTTCCACGCGGGGGAGTGCAGACCCCTCTGCGGGGTCCAAGGGGGATATCCCCTCGGCTGGGGGGTCTGGGGGTAAGCGGGCCCCCAGCGGGGGTTCGGGGGCGAAGCCCCCGAAGAAAAAATTGCCTTATAAAAGTATATTGTAATTTCATTGTAAATCTGGACCGTTCATTATAAGGTCGTAGATCTAACGGTAGAGATTATGTTAGGGTTTTTTTCTCTAGAAGGCAACCCTCTTTTATGAGGGAAATGTATTGCGGCTATGTATGAGGGTGAATATTGTATTCTGAGAGAGGAGACTGTGAGAGAAAGAAGAGGAAGATACAGCGTGTTTTGCTGTAGGTTGTATCTCTTCATTT
>JASDQU010586479.1:75759-88603 GCA_032191745.1 Picea mariana | reverse complement strand
TCCCTCTCCCCCGGGAACTCAACGCAATGGAGACCATTGCTTACTAAGGAGGGAGGATTGATCTAGGTGGATATCGATGGCCACCCACTTTTTCCGACTGGCTCAAAATAGTTTTCTGGCAAATTTGGCAATTTACTATTTTTAGCAGTTTTTAACTTCCGGGGCCATTTTGAGGGCCCAAATGAAGGTTTTTCGAGATCGAGGTTCTCAATGATAGCCAAAGGCATGTTTGAGCCCCCAAAATGAATCTAATTGACGATACCTTTCCAACGATCTATCATGCGCCTAATGGAGATCGTATGCAAAACTTACGACCCCGGGAAGTTAATGTACTAACTTACCCAAACGGGGCCCACATGACTTTTGGCGCTTCATCTCCTAGGGTTAGGTTTTTTGATGTCTAGGTTTTTTGGCATTCTTGTTTATTGTAAAAAGGCCTTCATAGACTCATTGTAACCATATTCTTGCGAATGCGAGTAGCCGTCACATCTCTTCTCAGAGATAAGCTGCCACCATTCTAGCGAGTCTTTCACTCTGTATTTTTACAGTCTCTGTACATTTCTTTCATTAATATAAATCATGTATTACTGTATATTTGTGTTTATGGTTGCATCTCTGATACATTTCTATTATATTATTGAATATCCGCGATATCTCTGTGCATTTCTTTATTATATCTCCGCTCTCATTTTGTGCCAAAAATAATCCGGATCAACAAACAATGGAACAATTAAGGAAGGCAACTTATGCAAGAAACAAACCTATAATTGTGCCAAATCAAGCAGTTGATCTTAAGCAAGAACATGAGATGATTGTAGAATGGAAGTTCAATCATAATTTTCTGCAAGATAAGCTAATGTCGTGCAAGTACTACAAATATATTAGCTCCTTTGCAGTCATATTTCTGATGTTATCATTTCTAATGTTGTCAACATGGATGATAGTGGCTTTAGTAAGATGTGACAGAGTACAAGTGGCTAACAATATGCTGCCAATTATCATGGTTGTTTTACAATTGATCTTGATGAGACAGGTGCATAGGACAGAGTTTAGAGACAAAGAACAAGTGGGGTGGCCTATCCCACACTTGATGACTGGTTAGTATACTTTTGGAGGACCAAAAGGTCTTAGTGGGGAGGCGTGATCCAAAATGGATCCAGGAACCAAAATGGGTCCAGGAAGGCCTAAAAATCAAAGTTCTTAGAATAGGATGAAGCCAACACCATTGCGTTCATCTCGTTGTGCTGATTCTGACCATATAATTTTTTCCTGAAATGGACGTCGTATGAGCAAGATATCACGTTCTGTTCATTTTTCCAAACATGCAAAAATTTGCTAACTGTATAGTCCATACAGTGCTGACATGGTAACTGACCGTACAGTCTATACAGATGTACAATGACATGGTAGGTGCATTGGCATGCTGACTGGGAAGGTGTTGACAGACAGGTGGGTGAATCACATCATTACACATGTCATTGTTGTGGGAAAATGATATGGTGCCACATGGCCCAGTCGTGGGCTGCCATGTGGCAACCTCCAATTGGTTGGCATTGGTAAAAGGTTATGTGACTCCAGAGGAGTCGAACCTGTGACCTCCAGGCATGGAGGAATGACTTGGCAGGGCTTGGCTACCAACCTGCCCACGGTATTGCTTGTTAACTATGGTGTAAATCATTTATTTGAATTGAGTGTTATGTTCAGTCCGTGGATAAAAGGGCCGAGGCCTAGCTCCAACCCTTGACACAAACACTATGCCATATAACCATAGCATATGTCCCTTCGCTTTACCTGGTGTGGATTTGTGGGGATAGCGCCCGGTCGACAGGGCTAGTCCCACCGATCAAGGCACGTGATTAGGGGCTACGACCAAGACTTATACCACATGTAGGTGTGTGGAGACTTAGGGCGCGACCATATGACATGCGCATAGAACCAGGAGCCAGGACCGGAGGAGCCAGTGCACCAGCACCAACCTTTTGGCCACATGGTAGAGTTCCATGCAACCAGGGGCCAGAAGAATAGGGAGATGCACCCAAATTTGGTCATTTTTGGGTTTTTAAACCTTATGTTACGATTTTAATTGATTTTTAAGCTTGTTTTGGGAGATTTAGTCCATTTTTGGAGGATCTGGGGCCCTTTTTGAGGCCAGATGTTGGGAGGAATTTAGGGGGTTGTTGCCAACTTGAAACCTATATAAACTAGAGGTTCTTGGTAGCCCAAGAGAGGTTCAAAGAAGGATAAATGTTGAGGAAATTGATAGTCAAAGCCATTTTTATGCAGGGAAGCTATTGAGGAGAGCAACTTTGCGGGGCATTTCTGGGAGCTTCGTTCTTCCGTTTTCAGTGCTGTCAGCTGTGTTGAGTTCTTGAGATCTATAAGAACACATCCATATCAGTTTGTAATCCATTTGACATTTTTCTGATGTACTTTTGAAGATTTGAAGAGAAATAAGTAAGCCTCACCCACTGAGACAAAGGCCCGGAGACGTAGGCGATATTGTCGAACTCCGTTAACAACTTTTGCTGTTATGGTTTGTTGATTTGTTGTGCTTATTTACAGATATATATATATATATATATATATATATATATATATCTTATTATATCTTCCATGTTACTTCATTAATTCTTCCTCTTTCTTCAATTCCTAAATGGTTAATGAACTTATGCTTTAAAAACTTAACCACAATCTTTAAAAGATCATTTCGGATCACCAAGGTTGACTAGGTACAACCCCAAAACCACTAGGAATATTCCATCCAAAAGATGTACTTTCCCATGATGACATTGGGCTAGTCATTGGATTGGCATAAGTGGAACGAGATCCACTTCCCATGATGAAACCAAAGTTCGATCCTCCACTGGAAAATAATTCAGAAGTGGGCAGAGAAGTAGATGGGATGGGTGTGTGCATGCTAGGTGTACTAATAGATGGAATTGATGATACATGCAATGTCCCCCACATGGAGGAACCAAAAAAAAAAGGTTTGGACGATGAAGGTCCAATGGAGCTAAGGGGTGGCAATGAGGACATGTCTGGGATGTCCGTGGATGAGTTGCCCACAATCCCACTTGAGGATGGGCTTACAGGTTCAACTGCACTAGATGAAACACTAGGTCTAGACATGGCAGAAGGATGACTGAATAACGAAAAAAGGCTCACTGGAAATTCCTTGTACTTGGACTAATATAGGGGCATTAGGTTTAGTTAAAGGTGGATTGAAGTTGGAGGGAGGATGTTCATCAACCACTTTTAGCTCAACCAAGCCGTCTTCATCAAACCACAAATATGACCCTTCAGAGTCGTCGTCATGGATATGGTGCCGTTTCAGAGGTGGTTCCACCTCTATAATAGGCTCTAGTACTCGTAATTGATGGGACTGGCACATTAGTTTAGCCATGGTGAAAATTCTATGTAACTAACAAACAACAATCAACCTATGGCCTACCTAGACTTGGACTCAAAGAGAACATCCCTAATCAAATCTAGACAATAGGAAGAAAACCAGTTGGCTCAAGGGCCTTCCGAAAACCAACCTCATGGGGGAGATGAAGTCCCCACCAGATTGAATAACGAAGGTGTGAGGAGAAATTATGATGAACAATGTGAAACAAACCTGACTGGTGCAAGTACCCTTTATTAAGGCGGACACCCTCCATGGGATTTGGGACCATGAATGAACGTCTGCCCCAGGTACTACATGCACGTCCCACTTGCAGTCACCTATGTGGATCCCTAGGAAAAACCACTAAGGTTACCACCTAACAAACGATGGCTAGGTGAACAGTCATAAGTCTTATCACACATAAGGGTAGGGTAACTAAGTCTGAAGCTCTGGAGGGGTGACCCAACAAAACCCTGTATGCGTAACGATCGAAGTGATATCACAAACACCAAAACAAGTAGAGAGGGGTAATGTCCCTACTTTCCCCGATGCGACCTCGTGTTTGACTCTTATGTTAGAGGATCTTACCAACACACTGGTTGAAAGAATGGATTTTCACACTCTTTAATGACTTCTAGGTTGAGTTTTGTGGCCTTGGAGAGTTTACTCTCCAATCCTAATCTAAGGCCCTAAGCCTATCTAATGTTGGTTTTCTCTAAAAAAAGGTCTAATAAATTTTAGATTAAGCGCTTCTTTTTAAGGGTTGTTGCGTATATCCAGGTAATGGATGAAACTTTATATGATGTGAGGACTCTTGACCCAACCAAAATTGCAAATATGCAAGTGCAAAAATTCAATTCGATGAAAGCTAGCAATGGGAGGGATAAAGAGTTTTATTTTTTATTTTTCAACACTCAAAGCAATACTCAAACAAACCAATCAACCAATCAAGAACAAAATATCCAATATCAACAAACTCTTTCATCACACTCACAACACTAATGCTTCAAAAACAAATTAAGCATGCACCAATTTTGTTTTTGTCCTTTATTATTATTTTTTTCAATGTAAATGCAAAAATTCTTGATCTAAGAAAGAAATCCAAATGGAAAAAGTAAAAACTAGAAAATTAGCAAGAAAAGGGGCTATAGGATATTGGGAATGAGGTTGTATCATCCCACTCAAATGTCACTACAGTGGTCACACCCAAAACTTAAAAAAAATCTAGTGGAGATCTAAAGTTTGGGAGCGAAAATGTGCAGGCACTGTATTGAATTATGTATTTACCATAAGCATATGACATAATATATCAAAAGAAGGCCCTGTAAATAATATTTCTAATGGTTTTTGTCTTGTTGCAATCTCAATTCCCTATCAAAATATATTATCCAAACAGTCCACGCGACCGTCACAAAAAATCTGCAACATTACTGATTTTCAATCAGCGATAACTTTGCTTTTTGAACACCGATTGGGACGATTTTTTTTTTTTTTAAATTGACTAAATTTTTGAGAGGAATTCAAATATGTAACTAATTCCTTCAGATTTTGTATATAAAGTTATAGAATTGTGTCTAAAGGTCGCGACTGTCTTTTAGAGGAAAACCAATGATCCATGCATTAAACACAAATAATCTAGACTACTCATGCATTAAACCCAAATAATCTAGAGGAAAACCAATGATCCATCAATTATTGTAAGAGAAATACATCAAACTCATACCTTGATTGTTGATGTTTTTCTCCTAGTTCTAGGCTCCCAATGCTCTTCCTTAGCCTCTTGAGTTTTTTGTCTCTATTTTGACAGCATAACCACTCTCAAAACTCTTCTCCCCATCTCCTTCATTTGGCCCTCTTCTTATAGTATTTTAGAAGAAATTGGAGATATGATTCATGGCATGTGAATTAGGTGGATACATGTCATGGATAGTTTGATAGCGTGTCAACTAAGTAATCACAAGTCATAGATAGGCTTAATGGCATGTGAACTAAGAAATTACAAGTCATGCACAAGTTTCATGCTTAATTATGAGCTTTTGTCAACCTATTATGAACTTTTTATCTATTATGAGTTTTTTTCTCAAGTTCCATGCTCAATTATGAGATTTTTCCAACTCACTATGAAATTTCTTTTCAATTATGAGTTTATTCTCAACTATGAAATAATTCTTATTTCATAATTATGAAATTGTGACAAAATATTTATTTCCTTATGAAATAATTATGAGAATTTCACTCAATTATGTAATTCTAGCCTCATAACATCTAATAACATGCTTTCACAACCTATGGTGGAAAATACAAGTATAAGACCTGGATCTTGAGCAATTATTGCCAGAAGTTACTTGTAAAATTCAAATCACTATACGAGACAATATATTGTAGCTTTCCATGTAGTTTGAAGATACTGTCCATGAAAACTTGAGCCATTGTGGAATCTTTAAATGGGTGTTGGAGGGCACATATATGAGCATATCTGGAAAGTCAATCAACCACAACCATCATGAATGATTTATTTCCATATTTGGGTAAGTCGATGATGAAGTCCATAGAGATATATTTCTATATAACAGGTGGGATAGGGAGAGGTTGTAGTGTTCTTGGGTTTTGACTATTTATCCCTTGTTAAATTCACAAGTATCACATTCATTCACAAAAGTTTGTATGTCTTGCTTCATGCCTTCCCAGAAAAAGGAATGTTTGATCCGTTCATAGTTTTTATGAAAGCTAGAATGTCCGACTGTTGGCGAGGCATGGATTTTAGAAAGAACAATGGATTTAAAGTTGGATTTTTTTCTTAAATAAATATAGGTGACCTTTATAGTGGAGCTCCTCATTTTTACAAACTATATCCTGGAGATGCATTAATGTCTTGTTGTAGTTTTTGAATGCTAGAAATTTTGGGATCTTGGAACCATTCATGGTGAACTTCCTTAAATCAATTGGCTACAATGAAGGAGAGTGAAAATCCTATGAACCTTCTTCTTCATATTTCCTAGAAAGAACATCAACTACCACATTCTATTTTCCATTCTTGTAAATGATATCATAATCATAGCTGAACACTTTGGTCAACCGCTTTTGTTGCTTCGGTGATGAAATCCATTGTTCCAAAAATTGTTTGAGGCTACAATGATCAATTTTAACTTGGAAGCACTACTCAAGCAAGTAAGGATGTCGAATATTCATTGCATGCAAAATAGAAAATATTTCCTTTTCATAGGTGGATTTTCCCAAGTGTTGCTCAAAAAGTTGTTTACTAGTAAAGGCCAAGGGTCTATCTTCTTGCATGAGAATTGCATCAATGCCTTACCTTGAGGTTTCACACTCCAAAATAAAAGTATTTGGGAAGTCAGGTAGAGACAATACTGGAGTTTTACACATATCCTCTTTGAAATCCTTGAAGTCTTGATCGACTACTGTATTCCAACTGAGAACATTTTTCTTAAGGAAGGTGGTGAGTGGGGCTACAATTTTTCCATAATTATGGATGAACTGTCGATAATAGAAAGTTAAACCAAGGAATCCTTAGAATTTTTTAAGAGTCTTAGGGTGCGTCCAATATTTCATAGCTTCAATTTATTTGGGATCCACTCGGACACGATCCTTACCAAAAATATGGCCCAAATATTCTACTTTAGAGGCCCCAAAGGAACATCTGGACCTTTAGAGAAAGAGTTGATGTTGAGAAAGTAGTTGCAAGACATGATTTTCATGGGTAATATGGGCTTGCCAAGTTTTATTGTAAATGAGGATGTAATCAAAGAAGAAAAAGACAAAATGATGGAGAAAGGGTCAGAAGATCTGATTCATGAGACTTTGGAAGTGGAGGGGGCATTACACAGGTCAAAGGGAATGACCAAGAACTCATAATGGTCTTCATGAGTGTGAAAGGTAGTCATGGGAATATCGGTCTTGTTCATATGAATATGGTGATAATAGGAATGCGGATCAAGTTTGGTAAATAATTGAGCACTAGACAGTTCATCCAAAAGGTCATCAATGACGAGAATGGAAAATTTATCTTTGACGATAATTTTTTTGAGAGCCTGAAAAATCAGGTAACATGCACCAAGTACCTTATTTTTTGAGTACCATAAGCGCATGAGATGAATAAGTGCTCATACTAGGGTAGATGACACCCACAACTAACAATTATTGAAAAGTTTTTTTAATGTCATTTTTATGAGCGAATGGGTGGAAATAAGGGTGAACATTGGGTGGAAGAATACTAGGTACAAGTGGGATGGAATGATCATGGTGACCATGGGAAGGTGGGGGACCTTGGGGGTTTTCAAAAAATGAGTGTTGTTTGGAGAGGATAAGATGCATATTTGGATGAACAATTGTGGATGGAGTCTCAATGGCTTGAATGGCATGGAACTAGGCAATAATGATAGAATGACCCTTTTTGAGGAGTTTTTCCATTCAATATGAACTGATGATCTCGAGGGAACCTATTGTGATTCGTTGGAAGTTGTAGTGATTCCCATGTTGTTGGAATATCATGTATAATTCCTTGAAATACATGGTAATGGGGCCTAAAGTGCACAACCATTCATCACCCAGGACAATGTCACAACCTACCATTTCAATGGAAAATATGTGGGATTTCAAAGAATAATCACCAATTTGTAGGTGCACATTTTCACAATGAACCCCACATTTCATGGAACCTCCATTAGAAATCATGATTTGAAATTAATTGAATGCATGGATATAACAATGGGTCTCTTGAGTAATGCATCAATGAATAAAGTTATGGGTGTTGCCACTATAGATGAGGATAATGAATTTACGATGCATGATACAACCAATTAATTTAAGAGATTGGGTAGCTGAAATACTAGTGAGAGCATGCAGAGAGATGAGGGGTTCTACCTCAGTTTGATCAAAGGGTGGAATGATATCATATTCTTGGGGAAGATATTTAAGAGGGAAAACATCACCTCCATCTTCATAATTGTCCCCATAAATGGCCATAAAAAGATTTTTCTCCTACATTTGTGCCCCGAAAAGTATTTTTCATCACAATTGTAACAAAGACCCTTAAGTTGGCATTCAACCATTTTCGCATTGTTTAATTTCCGGACCTTAAGAGGAGGGGGAGATGAAATTGGATTGGTGAGGTGAGGATGGGGAATAAATTATGGATTTTCTGTTTGAGTAGTGACCACCTACTTTTCTTCCTTTTCCTTGTGAGTGGCTTCAAGCCAGGTCTTTGTGTGAGCCACGATAACATGAGTATGGTTTCATCCTTGAGGACACTTATAAACCATTCATGGAAGAAGGTGTTCGACATTCCTTCTAAGTGGAAATCCAAATGATCAAAAGTAGCGATGTTATGTTCAATTGTACCTAATTGTTTAAGCTTGGTTAAGCGACCCAAATGATGAGGGTCTGTGTCAAAACGTTCATAAATATATGCAACAAATTGGGCCCAAGAAATATAATCATGATGGGAATTTTTACTCCATTTCCACCATTGCTAGTGCTATAGATCTAAATAGAGGATGTTGACACAAAGTTTTATTAAGTCATTGGTTATGCCATGTAATGAGAAATAATGTTCCATTTGAGTGACCTAACCAGTGGGGTCCGAGCCATCAAATTTATTCACCTCTACTTTCATGAGACATAGATCACGAGTGAGAGAGTTAGAATGAAAATCCATAGAATGGGATGATTTGGTGCCCTATTGGTGTAGAGGTGGTTCCATGGATTTAGATCCCTTGAATTGATTCACAAAGGCTATTAGGGAGTGAAGCTCAAGTCTAGATAGCTAGGAATAAAGGGTAGTAATGTTGGAATTAACTTGAGACAAACTCTGATTGGTATAAGTTTGAGATGCTTTGCAATGGTCTTGGAATTCTCTAAAGGATTCTTCGTGGGAACCCAAGAGGTTTCCAATGTCTTGGTTGTGGGTTTCCATCTGGGGAGGGTGAATAAGTGGGATAGGTGATCAAGGGAAATGAGTGAGTGGGTCCACATAGAAAGGATGATTGGAGAGTTGTATGAAGGCGATCAACACAAAGAGAGGAATATAGGGAGATAGGTTCCAAATAAAGGTGTCACATAGGGTGAGTGGTTCACAAAAAAAGGCTTATGAAGGAAGGGTACCACTGTGATCAACACAAAGAGAGGAATCTATTAAGATGGGTCACAAATAAGGGTGACAGTGGGACCACTTATACTCTTCTTTTTTAATTCCTATAGAGTTATGCTCTTGTTTGAATGATAATGTGCTAACATAATAACTAAATTATAAAAATTAAATATTATGTAGGAATTTTGATAGCATGGATGTAGGAAGCAGGGTTGCCCAAGATTGAATATGAAAAGTTTCAACATTGTTTCTGTTTTGGTAGTAAGGGGTAAGTTTTTAAAGGTTTCTAAGGACAAGGGAGTGCCCTATGCTATAGCTCTCTGATATACTTGTGGGGTCCAATAGTAGTACTCGATCCGATATCTCAGGGATATGAATAAGGAGGGTTAACCATAGCCTTAGTTGTACTACTTTATTACCCATATACACAATAGTAGTCTTCTCGAGCATTGTTCTAGGTGCCACCATAGTAGTGAGGCAGTCAAATGGATGATTTATTGTTGGTTTCAGGATACCTACAAAATTCTTGAAATTCCATGTACATATGTTGTCTAATGCGATACCAATCTAAGGGGTGCTGGCAGGGGTTACAAGGTTTTCCAACAAGGTGAAACCATGTGTAGTTCATGTGTGCATTCTTCACCAACTATAGTTTTACCTAATTAATGATATATTACTGTGGTTCTTTATATACACCAGAACATGTCTCTAGCCTAAAACAAATTCTAAAAATTTGTTAAGGAAAGTGCTCTGATACCACTTGGAAGCTACCAATTAGTAATATTCAGAGAAAGAGCACAAATATTATCAAAATATTTAGCAAAAATAAATAGATCAATGAGAACAATAACAATATGGGACAAAATATGATACCTTTATTAATTTGGAAATCAATGTTCACTTGCCTCTTCGAGGGGGAAACCTCAAATAGAGTAGAGCTCAAGTAACAAATGATTCCACTCCACAAATTTTACAATGGTTTCTACCTTTATATACACTACTTATATCTTCTTAAGAATATTCTAGAGGAGGAACTTTCTAGAGGTAGAACCTTCTAATAAGTTTTCCTACAAAATTTGTGTTCACATTATTACATAGGCCTTATTTACTAATGATGGCCTTTATTACATAGCAATACATAACATTCTATCTACTTGAGGGGTTAGGGAGGTTAGGACCCTAACATATGAAAAACACTCCTTTTCCAACTACAACTTTGTGGACTAATGCATTTCACTCGTGTTATCTCCTATTTCTAGGGATAACTAAGGAGATGATGTCTTCATGCCCACCGGTTGTAGACATGGAGTACCAAGAGGTAGCCCAATAGGGAGAACCATACATCATACCATGCATCACTATTTGATTGATGGAAACAACATCTACCACACCTAGATTGGATCACAGAGGACATCAAGTCTTTCTCCATGAGGTAACAAGTTTGGTATTGTGGTAAGTATCATTCTAATAATTCAAGCATTTGAACACGTTGCAAAGGATCCTTTCTTGATTTTGAAAACATTTTTTTGGAAATTATGCTTTTTTCCCTATTTCACCTTGGTGAGTGTCATGGTTTCCTAGTAAATGGCCACCCTTAGGGAAAGGGTCACTACCGTGCGGTCTCCTTGAAGGGTCATCATACCATTCCTTCTCATACTTGCCACTTTCCATCACTTCTTCCTTTCCACCACCGAACCTTATAGGTTTTCGGGCTTATTGACCCAAGAAGGGCATGTACCTCATTTCATGGGAAGAAGAGGCCATTAGGCTTGGAGGTGCCCTAGTAAGAACATCATGCAATAAAGGCTCACCCTAGGATCCTGAGAGCAATGAAATGCTTCTCAAAAAATAAAAGTAAGGGACCCATAAAATAAATAATTAATCAATTTCTTAGACTTTCCAAGGTAGAGCATTTGTGGACCATGCATTTCCTTTTTAGTGCCCCTTATTGACTTCAAATTGGAAAGGAATGAGGAACGAGGTAGATTGTATGTGGGCTATGCATTTCCTTTTTAGTGCCCCTTATTTTCTTCAAATTAGTGACACATGCAAAGTAAATGGCTAATAAAAGGGTTTGGAAAAAATATGCCTTAAAAATAACAAAAAGAGAAAAGAGATGTGGCTAGCCCTAAAAAACAGTGCCCATAAATGAGATGATACGAGCCCTTGTATGTCATGAAACCCCATACCTAGAAGTCTAACCCCATCCACCTCACATCCATTACATGACCTAGATAGGTTTTGCCTTGGAAACTTCCCCTACTTGAGGAATTGGTTTACCCAATAGGGCACTATGACACCCCTCCCATATCTAAATTTGGAAAATTGTATAATCTCTTTGAGCATTTGTTTATTTTGAAAACGGGGGATTTAATGCACATGTTCGTGCAGTTCTTTTATTAGATATGGATTACTTGGCATGATATTGTGACTTGTGGACCCTTGGAGGGCGTACTTGTTTGTATTTATAGGTCCTTGACAGGTGAAATCTTGATCGTGAAGGCACAAGGTCACTAGGACCTTCATTTAGGTCATGAAGCCAACATGTAGGATGATGCACCCCCTCTCTTTTGGACAACCTAGAATAGAGAATTTTCAATTGGAGGAACTTTATTATCCCTTGAAGGTGACTCGATAGCCTTCTTAGCCCCAACATTTTCCTTTGGAGGCCACTTTCTACTCTTCCGGGGCATGACATATCACTTAGAAGGATAGTGTTTGATGGTGATGGATGATGACTTGGAATGTTTTGATGGAGGAATACCCTTTCACCTTGATTTGGCCTTTGGAATCCCAACGTTTCCCTCAAATATCTCAACAACTTGCTCACTATGCTGAAGCATCACCCCTAGAGGGCATGATGTCATMTTTTAGGGCTTATTTCTTTTGTAAAATTCAATTATGATTTGTAAAGGGGAAAATTAAGAGGTATGCCTCCCTAATTTGTGTTTTACCCTAAGTTAATTGGAAAAATTGTTTTTACAAGGTCATGTATAAAAAGAGACCTTGTCACTTTCATTTTAGATATGACACACTTGAGAATTACATAAAGTTTGGATGAAAGTTTCACGATACTTGAGAAAATCACATCTCTCTCTCTCTCTTGTGCCATTTGGATACTAGTTACTTGTCTATTGGAAGAAAGTGGTGCATTATCTCTCTTGGATGCTTGTTCTTGCTTTGTGGTGGAATATTTCTTGGTAAAAGAGGGTTTATGTTGCTATATGTTGGAATTGGTAAGGAAATTTCTGCATATTGTTGGGTTTTCTTCTTATTTCATGGTTATTATTGTCTAAACCCTTGGAGGAGTATAAATGCATACACCCTCCACTAATATCTATCACATTTGT
>JASDQU010586479.1:57952-70283 GCA_032191745.1 Picea mariana | reverse complement strand
TATGTCTGTCATGCCAAGCTTTTCCCCCTGCTTTCTGTACTTCTTGGTGAGATCATGCTAGAATCCTATTTTCTTCCATCTCCTTCAACTGACTTAGTCTTTCTTTTACCGCACCTCATTCTGTCATGTTGGTGATTGCTGCTACGCAAAGACTAGGTACCAAAAATTCTAATGGCACCACTGCTTCTTGTCCATACACCAACCTGAATGGCATTTGTATGTAGTCTTATATGCCCATAATATGGTTGGTATATTCAAATCCCAATCGTTCTTGTTTATGTTGCAGATCTTTGTCAATGCATTCTCTAGGATATTATTAAAGGATTCCATTGTTCCATTTGCTTGAGGGTGATATGGTGTACTCTTTTGATGATAGATTTCAAACTCCTCGGTCATAGCCTTGATAGTACTATTGATGAAGTGAGTGCCTTGGTCACTCATCAAAATCCTTGGGCATCCAAATTTAGTGATCAATTTCTCAAACAGGAAGTGTGCTACTATCTATGCACTATAATCTTTGACTGGTGTTGCTTCTTCCCATCTCGTTAAGTACTATGTCATAGTAATGATATACCTTGCTCCTACTCACTTTGCTGGTGTATTAATTGGTCCCAAAAAATATATTTCCCATTTGTCGAATACTTGCAAGGTTACTTGTGGTCTTAGGGGCATCTCATCCCGTCTATTAGGTTTTCCAACCCTTTGACATACATCACATCTCTAACAGTAGTCCTTTGCATCTCTGTGGATGGTGGGCCACCATATTCATGCACTCAATACCTTTTGTGTGGTATCTTTTCCTGCATGATGTCCTCCAGCTATTCCTTCATGAGCCTCTGCTAGAATCCTAGGCCTTTCATGTTCTAGTACACATCTTCTCAAAATGTTTTCTGCGCCCATCTTGTATAAGTTTCCTACAACCAATTGATAGTCTACGATTCTGACTACCATATTTTTCTTCTACGTAGTGTTGAATTCTTGTGGTGCAGTCCCTGTGCTCAAGTATTGAATAATGTCAGCAAAATATTCATCAACTATTTGGACTGAAAATAATTGTGCATTAGGGAAGTTGTCCTCTAAATTTGTAGGTTCTTCTCCATTGGTGATCCTTGATAGGTGATCAGGTCCCGCATTCAACTTCCTTGGTTTGAATACCACTTCAAAGTCAAATTCTTGAAACAACAGTAACCATATACAGATCCTCCCCCCCAACACTGGCTTATTGATTAGGTATTTGAGGGCATAATGATCTGTGAATATTTTAAAATGTTTCCCAAGTAGATATTCTTTGAACTTCTCCAGTGCATATACCATTGCTAGGCCTTGTATTTATGTGGTATTGTAGTTCCGCTCTGACTCTGTCAGTTTTCTGCTTGCAAATGCTATAGGATGATCTAACTCTCCTGCTCTTGGATGTGCCAAAATAGCTCCAAGTGCTATGGATGATACATCTACATGCACATGAAATGTATTTTCCCAATCTCGGAATATTATTATCGGTGTTGATTAATTGGGTTAGTTGTCATTGATGTCAACCCTTGAAGAAAGTCTAGTAGAGAATTTCGGTAGCACAAAGGTTTGGGTAATGGAACGAAGTTTGTTTGATGGATAATGGTATCAATTTTGATATATTTGCAGGTAAAAATATTCTAGATGGATAGTACATGTCATGCCATTTCTGGTGGTATGTGGAACGTCACATAACTCCTCACGGTTAGAGAGTTATGGCCATGTGAAGTTGGAGAACCCTCATGAGTCATCTAGAAGCCCCAAAAGGTCAAAGTAGTCAAAGTGTTTGCAAAGAAGAAATTATTTAAATAATAAAACAAAGTGATGAGTGTACTATAAGTCAAAGAGGATGCAAAAGAAATTATTTAAATAATAAAGTTAATGGAGAACTTACTAATTATGGAAAGTGGTTGAGTTAAGTGGACAAGTGGTTATAAGTGGGTTAACCCTAAAATAAGGAAAGTGTGTTAATATGATTAAAAGGTAACCCCTTGAGGAAGCTACATAAAATTATCAATAAGAGGAAAAGGTCTCTCATTCAAATCACACTTGAAAACCTATTGAATATCATTGAATATCTATTTTTGTGAAAGGTTATTTTGGAAGGTATTATTGGTAGAAAAAAAGTGCAGTAGAAAAACCGCGGCAGAAAAGTGTGGCAGGAAAAGTGCGGAAGGAAAAGTGCAAACGAAAAAGTGTGGTAGGTAAAGTGCGGAAGAAAAAGTGCGGCAGGAAAAGTGCAGCAAGAAAAGTGCGGTAGAAAAAGTGTGGCAGAAAAATCACAGCAGGAAAAGTGCGACAGAAAAAATGCAGCAGAAAAACTGCAACAGAAAAATCGCGACAGTGGATTCGTGACAAAAGAACACTACAAGAAGAAAAAAGGGGTATGGTTTTCATATGTGTAGTGTTGAATTTATGAATGAAGTTAAGGGTTTACCTTGTAAATATGTTGGATGCTCTCTTGGGAGTTTATGGCTTGCTGTAGAGTTGATATGAGGTAAATCTACTGAATTTTAGTATTGGTTCATGTTTGAGGGATTTTGGTTGAGGTACATGTTGGATATATGGTTGAGACAAGTAGTTGATGAGTTGGCATATACATGAGGTGTATAGTTGGGCACTTGTTAGTAGTATTGTTGACACATGGTTTATGGATGGTGTAGCATACTTTTCTTGGTATATTATTAGAAGCACATATTGATATTGGTGATGATTATGAGTTGTTGTGATATGCTTGGTTGATGCACATCTTGGTGATATTTTTCATATGGTTGAGAGTTTTCTTGGTGATTGATCTTGGTGATTGATATTGGTGATTAGATCTGATTTGGTTGATAAGATTGATGAGACAGGTTGTTTGGACAGGTTATTGTGACAGGTTATTTGTAGAGGTTTGGTGCATGGTTGATGCACTTGTTTATGGTACAGGTTGATGTATGGTACATGTTGGCACAGGTTATTAGTACAGGTTGTTACAGGTTTTTTGTTGTAGGTTGATTGGTATAGATATACATTACTATATTTCACAGTGATAGTGTGATAGTGGTTCCATCATTCTACTTATATTTTAGGGTGGTTGGATGGGGCAAGGACAGGTGGTTGTAGCCACCTTCCGGTTCTATCCGGAGAACATAGGGGGTTGTAGCCTCCTTCTAGTTGTAGCCAGAGAATTAGGGTGTTGGAGCTTCCCTAAGGTTGTATCCTGAGAAACTAAGGGGTTGGAGCCTCCTTCCAGTTGCAGCTATAAAACAAAGAAAGTTGGTGCTTCCAATGAATGTAATTCTTAAAGACATATAAGAAAAAACATTCCGTGGTTTTATCTCACTTTGGGTTTCCACGTAAAAACACTGGTGTACTATGTATGTGTATGATTGCTCATTTGTTCATTGTTTATTTACTCTTCAACTATTGGATGATAATTCGACATTGATATAACACTTGCATTTTGCGGTTAAAAAGGATTGAATTGCTCTATTATTGATTCACCACACCTCTCAGTAATTCAACAATTGGTATCAGAGAAAGTTCCTTTAGGAAACCGTTTAACCACTGGAATGAGATCATGGATTATTCTGATATTGGAGTACCAATGTTTAATGGTCAGAATGGTTTAAAGTATGATATATGGAGCAGAAGGATGAAAGTATTTTTACAGGCACGGGGACATTATATTTGGCTATTAGTTGTTACAGGATATGATAGTTCAAAAAGGGAAAAGACAACAACCAAGAAGAAATTGAAGAAGAATAACAAAATACCAATGGATTTCATGTGGGAAGGATTACCTAATCCAGAAAGAGAAAAGGTTGGTAAATGTTCATCAACCAAAGAACTTTGGGATAAGTTACATGACATATATTCTTCACCCATCGTAGATTCAAAAAATGACAAAGAAGATGCATGTACAGATCAAGAAGAATTATGTTCACCATGTCAAACAAATTCAGAAGATGAAGAGTACATAATCACCAGAGGTATGTTGTTTTGATTTAATTGTGAAAAATGTGGACATCTTGAAATAGAATGCCATGAAGGAAATGAAACAAAAAAACTAATTGAAAAGTAATACAATTATGAAGTAGAATTGATTAGTGCTTTAGATGAACTAAGAGAAGAAAACAAGTCACTCAAGAAAGAATTGATAAAACAAAAGGAAAGGGTTCACATTTTTGAAGAATCCCAACAGGTCATTGAGAACTTAAGAACTCAGATAGAAGAAGCCAAAAAGATCGAAGAAAATATTAAATATGAAAAGTAGTATTTGGAAGCCAACATAGAAGCACATAGGGAAGAAGCAGAAATGCGAGAGAAGATATTGACAGATCATCTTAAGGAAAGAACTAACGATCTGAACCAGCTTGAAGCAAAGTTTGGTCAAGAAGAGAAATGACTTGAAGAAAAAATAATCACATTAAAAATTCAGCTTGAAGAAGCAAAAATAATAGAAGAAGTCATGAAGTCTCAGATAATGAAGAAATAAGAAGAGGTTGAGAATCTTGAAGAAGAATTTTTCACATTGAGAAGTAAAATCATCAAGCTCAACAAGAACGTTGAAGAGATAGAAACATCCACATCAATTATAGAGAATGAAGAGAAACACTCTAGGTTGCCAGAAAAGAAGAATGAAGAAAATAGAAAGAGTTATGCAAAAGTACTCAAAGGAAGGAATCACGGTCAACCAGAATCTAAGAAAATGATTGAAGATACATATTGAAGAAGACCATCCATGTTCAAGCCAAAAATAATCTTCAATCATGATCATGATCAGTCAAGGCAAAAATTCAGAAGGACTATGCCACAAAAAAGATCATTCACTCCCATGTATGCAAATTTCTTTTATGGTCATTGTTTTTATTTTACTAAATTTGGACATAAGGTTGCATATTGCAGGGATTATAAAAGAAATGTTCAAGAAAGAAATGCCTATGTGGACCCACRTAACATTKAATGTTATAAATGTCATAACTATGGACACATAACTAGTGATTGTAGATGCATGATCGATACTTCCATGAAAKAGAACACTAATATAAGATGTAAGAAATTATGGATAAGAAAACACGAAGAACATGTGAACAAAGACCGGGTCCCAGAGATCGCATGATTGGCAATAAAATGAGATGAAGAAAATTCTACAGAGAAAAAGAAAGATAACAGATACATAAAGGTTTGGAAAACAATTAAAAGAAAGGAAGGACAAGTAAATAAGGAACATGTTCAAGAGATTGTACTTTCAGGCATTGTAGTGAAGATGAATCCAGAGATAAAAATAAAGAAATCAGAGCTCAGAGAGATGATGAATCTACAAATGAATATGATCATGAATACACATTAGAGGAGGAATTGTTATGAGCCATCCGACTTAGAGACTCCCAGGTAACATGAATATTAGATAGGGGGAGTCTATGCGATAGCTGTGACAGACCAAAGAACCATCCTTCGAGCAAATTGCAGAGTTTGAATAGACAAATCTAGAGTAGTTAGTTAGCAGAAGTACAATCAGTTGTAGTAGTGAATACTTCATGATAGTATAGTGATAAATGGGTCAACATTATGGAAAATGTGCAGTAGAGTCTTGGACAATATGGACATAGATGGATTCATAAGAACACTTAGCAGGTCTGGACATATATATGAAGTGGATGAGAGAATGGATTCATAGATTGGTTTAGAGAGTCATTCATAGAAAAAGGAACATTATCATAATGGATGATAATTACACGGGAAATGGCTCGAACAATGCTAATGTATTCAAAATTGGTAGATATTTTTTGGACACATGTAATGCATACATCAGTTCACATTTAAAATAGAGTAATGATCAGAAACAACAATGACAAAAATTCCTACGAGCTATGGAAATGAATACCAACAAATGTGAAGCACTTCAGAGTATTTGAAAGCAAATGCTACATCAAAAGAGAAGATGGCAGAATGGGAAAGTTTGACTCTCGTGTGGAAAAAGGAGTACTTGTTGGTTACTCAAGTACAAGGAAATCATACNCTGTTTCATCAATTTTTACATTGATGAAACAGTTGGACAAGAATTAAAGGAAGAAGAAAATGAATCAATGGAACAACTTTACGAAGAAGAAGAAAAACTTGAAGAAGAAGTCTACATCAAAAAACCAGAAGGATTTCAATTGTCAAAGAACATAGATTACATGTGCAAATTGAAGAAGGCCTTGTGTGGTATAAAACAGGCTCTTAGAGCATGGTACTCTAGACTGGATAAATATTTACAACAGGCAGGGCTCAGAAAAGGAAGTGCAGACAACAACCTATACATCAAGGTAACTCAAGATGGTATTTTATTAATTGAAGTTTATGTTGATGATATTATTTTTGGAAGCAATGATGACAGGTTAAGACATAAATTTGCAAAGGATATGTAGAATGAATTTGAAATTTCATTACTCGGAGAACTATCCTTCTTTCAGGGTCTTTAGATACATCAAAGCAACCAAAGAATTTTTATTTCTCAAACTAAGTATATTAGAGAAATTCTAAAGAGGTTTGGAATGGAGGATTGCAAACCAGTTACCACTCCTATGCAAACCAATTACAAGTTGAGCAAAGATGATGATTCAAAGTCTACAGACCAGAGGAAATACAGGTCAATGATTGGTAGCTTACTATATGTGACAACATCTAGACCATATGTAATGCAGGAAATTGGACATGTGGCACAATTTCAAGAAACACCAAAGGAATCACATGCATTAGAAGTGAAGAGGATTTTCAGATATCTCAAAGGAACAAAAGAGTTTGGATTATGGTATCCAAAAAGAAAGGATCTATCACTTATTGCCTACACAGATGTAGATTGGGAAGGTTTCATTGATGACCGATGAAGCACCAGTGGAGCAACATTCTACTTGGGTGAGTGTTTAGTATCATTGTTAAGCAAAAAACAATCATCACTATCCTTATCTACAACCGAGGCAGAGTATATTTCAGCAACAACATGTTGTACATAGGTTCTAGGGATGAAACAAACTCTGACAGATATACAGGTTGAGTATGATGATCCCATTTCAATCTATTGTGATAATATAAGCACCATCAATATCTCAAAGAACCTGGTGATGCACTCCAAGACGAATCACATTCCAATAAAGTATCACTTTCTATGGGAATAGACTATAGAGAAGAACATCAAAGTTGAATATGTGGGCATAAAAGAACAAGTGGCAGACATCTTTACAAAACCGTTTCCAAGAGAAGCCTTTGAGTATCTTTGTCAGAGACTCAGAGTAATTTATACTCCAAAATGAATGCTATTGAATTCTTATCTTATATGTCTTATATTTACACGAGGAAGCACCATAAATATGATAGTTCAAGTTGGGAGATCAATTTCAGGAAGAGTTCAGTTAGGGGGAGCATCCCTAGATGGAAAGATACCTTTTCCATTGATAAAAAAGGAGGAGAGATTTATCATATGCAAAGGTAAATGCTTGGAGAAAGATCACAGAGGCATGGTTCCAGGGGGAGCGATGGTCACATGGGGAGCATGAGTGATATGAATTCAGTATTGAATCATAGTGTTTCCATCAATGCCAAAGGGGGAGATTGTTGATTAATTGGGTTGGTTTTCATTGATGTAAATCCTTGAAGAAATTCCGGTAGCGAATTCCGGTAGCACAAAGGTTTGGGTAATGGACCCAAGTTTGTTTGATGGATAATAATATGAGTTTTGATATATTTGTAGGTAAAAATATTCTAGATGGATAATACATGTCATGCCATTTCTGGTGGTATGTGGAATGCCACATAACTCCTCACGATTAGAGAGCTATGGCCATGTGAAGTTGGAGAACCCTCACGAGTCATCTAGAAGCCCCAAAAGGTGAAAGTAGTCAAAGTGTTTGCAAAGAAGAAATTATCTAAATAATAAAGTGAAGTGATGAGTGTACTATAAGTCAAAGATGATGCAAAATAAATTATTTAAATAATAAAGTTAATGGAGAACTTACTAATTATGGAAAGTGGTTAAGTTAAGTGGACAAGTGGTTATACGTTGGTTAGCCCTAAAATAAGGAAAGTGGGTTAAGATGATTAAAAGGTAACCCCTTGAAGAAGCTACATAAAAGTATAAATAAGAGGAAAAGGTCTCTCATTCAAATCACACTTGAGAACCCCTTGAATATCATTGAATATCTATTTTTGTGAAAGGTTATTTGGAAAGGTATTATTAATAGAGAAAAAGTATGGTAGAAAAAGTGCAGTAGGAAAAGTGTGGTAGGAAAAGTGCAACAACAAAAGTGCGGAAGAAAAAGTGCAGTAGGAAAATTGCGGCAGGAAAAGTGAGAAAAAAAATGTGGCAGGAAAACTATGAAAGAAAAAGTGTGGGAGGAAAAGTGTGGCAGAAAAAGTGCGGCAGAAAAATCACAACAGGAAAAGTGCGACAGAAAAATCGTAGCAGAAAAAGTGAGGTAGAAAAATCACGACAGTGGATTCGCGGTAGCAAAACCGCGGCAATAGAACGCTACAAGAAGAAAAAAGGGGTATGGTTTTCATATGTGTAGTGGTTAATTTATAAATCAAGTTAAGCGTTTTCCTTGTAAATATGTTGGATGCCCTCTTGGGAGTTTATGGCTTGCTGTAGAGTTGATATGAGGCAGATCTACTGAATTTTAGTATTGGTTCATGTTTGAGGGCTTTTGGTTGAGGTACATGTTGGGTACATGGTTGAGACAAGTAGTTGATGAGTTAGCACATACATGAGGTGTATAGTTGGGCACTTGTTAGTAGTATTGTTGACACATGGTTTATGGATGATGTAGCATACTTGTCTTGGTATATTATTAGAAGCACATATTGATCTTGGTGATGATTATGAGTTGTTGTGATATGCTTGGTTGATGCACATATTGGTGATATTGTGCATATGGTTGAGAGTTGTCTTGGTGATTGATCTTCGAGAGTAGATCTGATTTGGTTGATAAGATTGATGAGACAGGTTGTTGTGATAGGTTGTTTGGACAGGTTATTGTGACATGTTATTTGTATAGGATTGGTGCATGGTTGATGCACTTTTTTATGGTACAGGTTGATGTATGGTACTTGTTGGCACATGTTATTGGTATAGGTTGTTTGGTGCAGGTTGATTAGTACATGTATACAATAGTATATCTCACAGTGATAGTGTGATAGTGGTTCCATCATTCTACTTATATTTCAGGGCGGTTGGATGGGGCAAGGACAGGTGGTTGTAGCCAGAGAACATAGGGGGTTATATTATCCTTCTGGTTGTAGCTAGAGAATTGGGGAGTTGGAGGTTCCCTCAGATTGTAGCCTGAGAAACTAAGGGGTTGAAGCCTCCTTCCAGTTGCAGCTGAAAACAAAGAAAGTTGGTGCTTCCAATGAATGCAATTCTTAAAGGGATATAAGAAAAAACATTCCGTGGTTTTCTATCGCTTTGGGTTTTCACGTAAAAACACTGGTGTACTGTGTATGTGTATGATTTCTCAAATTTTCATTTTTTATTTACTCTGCAACTATTGTATGATAATTCTACATTGATATAACACTTGCATTTTGTGGTTAAAAAGCATTGAATTTATCTATTATTTATTCACCCCCCCTCTCAGTAATCCAAAAATCGGTGCTATTACCATATTTTCTTTTAGAGTTTCTAACCCTCGCTTATAGTCCTCATTCGACTGAAATTTACTATATTTCTTCAACATTTTCTCCATCAACACAATGATTTGTGCACACCCTTTTATGAATTTCCTATAGTAGTCTGTGTGTCCCAATGTTGTTATCAACTGACGTACTGATTTTGGTGGTGGTAAATTGACAATGACTACAATCCTAGCAGGATCCACCAATAGTCCTTGTTTATAGACTATATGTCCCAACAATATTCCAAAAGGTGTCCCAAAAATACACTTCTTGATATTCAATGATATCTGACACTACATACATCTTTCCAACATCAACCTTAACACCTCTACATGATATTTCAACATACTGTAGACTGTCCAATCATCGATATATACTTCTAAAAATTTATGGATGAATTATTTGAATGCAACTATGACTACTCTTGAGAATATTGCTGGTGCATTCTTCAGTCCAAAAGGCATGACTGTGTACTGGTAAGATCCCCATTCTATGGAAAAAGTGGTATTGTACCTATCTTCTAGGGATATCTTAATATGATGGTAGGTTGAGAATCCATCTATGAATGAGTGTACTTCCTGTCCTCCTACATTCTCTAATACCTCATCTGTGAAAGGTGTGGGAAAAGGGTCATGTAGGCAAGCCTCATTCAATTTTATGAGATCTACACATATCCTTATGCCTCCTTCCTTCTTCTCCTAAACTACTATAGGGCTTATCCATTCTGATTCTTCTATTGGTTCTATGATTCCAACTTCCAACATTTTGTCAATTTCTTCTTTTACTTTTTGCTTATAGATTGGGTTCAGTCTATATAGTCGCTTTCTGACTGATCTAGCCTCAGGTTTGATGGGTATCTTCATCTCTCCTAGATCTCATGCTATGCCTTTTAGCTCTATAAAGGTTGTTGGGAAAATATCATTGTACTCATGCAACAACTCTGTTATTCTTTCTACTATCTGTTCATCCTAGTAATCACCAATATTGGCCATTTTGGGATTATCATTTGTCCCAATATTTACTTTCTTCACCTTGATTGACACGAAAAATAATTCTAATTCCAGGGATGGACCTTCCACCTCTCTTTCTCCTTCAATTTATGTAATTTGAATGTTACATGGGTCATGTTCATCTGGTGCTTCTTCCTTCACATGGTAGCATGACAATAGTTCTTTCACTGTCCGTCTATTCTGTTGTTGGTACTCTGTTATAAGTTCAACCTGTTAGCGACAATTTTTGTCTTAGGCACAAAAGTACCCAGGTCTGCAGGTTGCACAGGAAGCGCCCAAGCGTAGCACGGAAGAACCTCTTTTTCGGTTACGAGTCAAGCGAGTGGGTGAAGTTTTGTTGTCAGCAACCGAGATCCATCCATAAAGCTGATCGACAGTCAACGGGATTTCGGGGCTACCAAGTTGTTCCGGATTTAGCACAAGAGGGAGCACCCATAGTTCAAGAAAGATTTGGGTCGTCCGATCCAATTGGGACAAGTAGCAGCCAGTCAGCGTATCGGGGATCGGTGTTTCGGTAGACAAGGGACCTCCCATTCATTGCAGCTAAAATTGCCTATCGACAAAATGTCGAAAGCACCTTTGGAGCTGAGCCCATGGTCCTAGCGCCAGGTCACGTCAAGCGAGCCTGTGAATGAGGGCGGCCCCCATTTTAAATAATGAATGCTACCTTGGCCATTCATCTTAAGGACATGCGGCACACATCTGTGCCATGTCGGCATTCGACAGTTCGAGGGGTAAGCGCTCCTCGTCATTTCACATCTCGAAACCCCGAAACTCGAAGCGCCGAAAGCACCCAGAATCAGGCCCATGGTTTTGGCGCCTGGTCACAAAGAAGCAGGCTTGGAGGAGGGGCGCTAACGTTTATGATTTGGTAATATGGGTCCCAAAGCACTGAGAGCAATCTCAACCACTCATCACGGAGGAACACGTGGTGCGCGATTAAGTTCTTCACCTTTTTTCCCATCGCGATTTCGAAGCGCAAGGAGCAGCTCTTTCATATCCCCAAAGCACGAAGCGTTGAAGACGTCTTGGACCCAAGCCCACAGTATTACCGAATTAGTTCAGGACCATCAGATCAGTGGGGGATGCGTGGTGACCATTAGGCCCTCCTGACATTTCGCCCATCGCGACTTTGAAGAGAAAGATCCTACTCCTTCCTATCCATGAACCCCGAAACACCGAAAGCACCTTTGAAGGTAAGCATAGGGTCACTGCCCATGGTCACTTGAGGGAGTAGAAAGGGCTGTACAAAAGGGGCCAAAAGCACCGAGTTGAGTTTCAGAAGGGGGGTACTGTGTTCTCCAAATGCCAGTTCGATGTGATCTAAATCCCAATGCCTGCTTGGAACGAATGAAAAAGAGATAGGGTGGTTGAAACCTCACCTCACTCATTAATTGCAAGGTATGGATGTCCTGGATTAAGGTCTACCCAAGACGGTCCTTTGTACTGGTTCTTTCCATGGAATCCACGCCGAGTCCTCGACTCCCCAGGGAAGCCTGCGCACGCTAATTCAACATTTAAGGGCTCAACTACCCCCTGGTGTGAGCCATGCAGAATTAAGGTGGCGTATGACAGAGGAGTGCAGGTCAGATTTGATTGAAGAGACTCCTCATCCCGGAAGTCTAGTAGGCCTCTGTTGGGCAAATGTTTGGGAGTATATATACTTAGTTTTGATATTT
>JASDQU010586479.1:20483-33019 GCA_032191745.1 Picea mariana | reverse complement strand
GTAGGGTCTAATATGCATAATATAAATGTGCTCAAGAAGAAATTATCTAATTCATTTGCGATGAAGGATTTGGGTGCTGCAAAGAAAATCCTTGGTATGAGAATAACAAGAGATAGGGAAAACCACAAATTGACATTGTCTCAGGGTGAGTACATAGATAAGGTGTTGGAGAGGTTTGGAATGAAGAATGCAAAACTAGTTAGTACACCTTTTGCCAGCCATTTGAAATTAACTAAGAAAATGTGTCCCAAGACATAAGAGGAGATAGAATACATGTCCAGGGCCCCTTATTCATCAACAGTTGGAGTCTTGATGTATGTGATGGTTTTCACAAGACTAGATATTGCACATGCAGTGGAAGTTGTGAGCAGGTATATGAACAATCCATGTAAAGAACATTGGGAGGTAGTAAAGTGGATTCTTAGGTATTTCATAGATATAGCTACTCATGCATTATGTTTTGAAGGTTTAGACATTGTTCTACATGGATATGTTGATTCAGATATTGCAGGTGATCAAGATAGCAGGATGAGCACCACATGGTATTTTTTTACTATAGGTGGAACAACAACAAGTTGGATTTTGAAAATGCAAAAGGTTGTTTCACTTTCAACAACATAAGAAGAGTATGTTGCTACTACATAGGCTAGTAAAGAGATGATTTGGTTATAGAGGTTTATGGAGGAATTGGGAAAGAAGCAAGAGAATAGAAGGTTGTACTGTGACAACAAGAGTGCCATTCATCTTGCAAAGAACTCAACCTTCCATTCAAATACTAAGAATATACATCTCAGGTACCATTTCATACGATTCGTCTTGGAAGATGGACATTTGAAGTTGGAAAAGATACACACTAGCTAGAATCCTACAGACATGTTAACAAAGGGAGTAACTAGGGAGAACTTGAGTTCCTGCTTAGTTTAAGTTGGTCTTCAAGCATGAAGGTGAATATGAGAAATTTTCCAGGTCCAAGAAGGATCATAGTCTAGAAGATACAACAATGATGGAGCTGTTGAGATCAGTCTCCATGTGGGAGATTATTGGTCGTGGAGCCTGATTATCTTCCTGATTCATAGGTCTTTGTTTTTAGCCTTGTTTATACCCCATGAAGAATGTACATGTGTGTTGTAGGTTGTATCACTTCATTTACTGGATAATAATAAAGGAAGGACCTGGAAATTTCTCTGGTGGACGTATCCCACACTGGGTGAACCACATATATTTGTGTCTCTATTGTATTGTGTATCTTTTGTGTTTTATTTCTGCATTTGTCTTATTTTATTGCTCCATGATATTGTTTATCTAACAGGAATAACAAAAGACATCATGCCCATGTAGCTGAAGATGATGAGCCACCCAAGAAGTTAGCTAAAGAAGATATTGAAGAATATGTTTTGTTCTCCGCTCTCTCAGTATCAATGAAACCTGAAAAAGATACTTGGATCATAAATAGTGGAGCTTCTAAGCACATGACGGGTAAGAATAACACTCTCTCTAGTATTGTAGAGAAAAAATACTCCCAGAAAGTTTCACTTGGAGATGATTACCAGTACCTAATCAAAGGATTAGGAGAGGCCACCTACAAACTTGATTTAGGAACTCCGATGAGAATGAAGGATGTACTATATGTACTAGGTTTGAAAATAATTTTCTTTCCATTTCTTCTCTAGATAAGAAAGGTTTCAGGGTTTCATTCATAGATGGTGAATTTCTTATGTTGTCTAAAGGAAAAACTATAGAAGATGAAGTTGTTATTGGAATAGAAGAAGGTGGTTTGTACAAATTAAAGGGTCACTTAGATGTAGCCTTAACTCATTCTACTGAAATTCCTTGTGAAATTTGGCATAGAAGGCTAGCTCACATCAACTACAAATCCTTACCATATGTGAGTAAGGTAGTTACAGGTTTACCAGAACTAAAGGTTGATCATGAAGGTGTATGGAAGGGATGCACACAAGGAAAGAACACAAATAATCCTTTTCCAAAGAGTGACAATAAAGAAAAAGGAATTTTGGAACTTTTTCACTCAGATGTATGCCTTCCAATGCCATTAATCTCTCCAAGTGGGTATGTATACTATGTCTCATTTATTGATGATTACTCTCGTAAGACTTAGGTTTTTTTCTTGAAGTCAAATAATGAAGTACTTGGAAATTTCAAGGAATTCAAATCCTTGGTAGAAAAATTCTCCGAAAGGAAAATCAAGAAACTCAGGTTAGACAATGGAGGAGAGTACACTTAAAATGAATTTGGAAGGTTTTGATGAGATGCCAGATTAAGAGGGAGCTTACCACTCCCTATAAACCTCAAAAAAATGGTGTAGCAGAAAGAAAGAATAGGACGATTATGGAAGCAGTAAAGACTATGATTCATGATCATGATCTTCCAATACACTTATGGTCTGAAGAAGCAAGAAAAATAGTATATGACCCGAATATATTATCCTATAGTGCACTTGGATTCAAAACCCTTGAAGAAATTTCATCGAAAAGAAGTAAGAAGTTATCCATCTCAAAATATTTGGTTGTCCAGTATTTGTACACATTCCAAAAGAAAAGAGAAATAAGTTGGATCTTTCAGGAAAGAAGGGAATATTTCTTGGATACAGCAAGGTCTCTAAGGCCTTCAAAATATACATACTAGGTTACCATCATATTGAGATCATAAAATACGTAAAATTTGATGCAGATGAGACTCTCAAGAGATCAAGGAAATGCTAGTTAGAAGAAGTGTATGCAGAAGAATCTGTAGCTCCCAGAGTTGTAGAATCCATGAAGAAAGTTGCAGTTACCCTTGATGATGAGATTCCAAAAGATCATGATATGATAGAATCTCAAGAATCTCCCCGTATGATGATCTCTCACAAGAGAAATCCAACTTGGGAAAAATAAATTACTCAAGATGCATAGAAGTATGGTGCCCCATAAGGAACCATGAGACAAAGAAAGAAGCCTAAGCCATTCTCCAAGTATGTGGCCTTGATGTGTGATTTCGTAGATAAGGAACCTGTTGGAACACGTATAATTTTGAGCTTTTTTGAACTTTAGATTTCTGCCTTCTTACATTGTTAATGACGTTTGTGATTGGCTAAAGTTGACAATTTGAATAATTACTGTGATTTTATCCATCAGAATTTTTTAATAATCTCTCTGTAAACAGATCTATATAAGATCTTCGAATTTCAAAATTATTTTACTATTTACAATTAACAGTTTTATTCAGGGAATAACTTACAGATTTCTCTTGTTACAGGAAGGCTAAATTTTTGTGCCACAAAAAGTTGCAGGGAAGCTCGACCTCAAAATCTAGCGGAACTATAAATTAGTTTGGAAGCTGTATAAACTAAGGGAAGGGGTTAAATAGACAGAAAAGAGAGCACAAACTCTCTGGAGCGCTAAGTCCCCGAAGTGGAAGATCTGACACTGTGTGTCCTTTTGATTTGGACGGTTGGGATTTACTTCGGGACTCCAGGATTCGGGTGTTCAATATGCTTAACATCACAAACCTCCTAAAGTGCTAAGTCCCTGAAGTGAGAGATCTACTGCCGCATGTCCTTTTGATTTCAACGACAAGGATTTACTTCGGAACTCTAGGCTTTAGGCGTTCTGAGGTGCAAATATCCAAAATTCTAAGTCTTCAAAGTACATGATCTCCTGCCATGTGTCCACTTCAATCAACGGTCTATATGGGCTTTAGGTCTTCAACAATTATTTATTCACCATTGCTTGCCTCTTTCTGGAGTATGAAATAGCTAAATATAGGGACCATCTGACACATGTCCCCCGCTCAGATCGACGGATAGGGATTGCATGAAATTCGCTCTATCTTCTCTACATATGACCAAGAGCTATGACCTCAACTTAACTTTGGGCACTTATCTCACCTTGTAAATATTGACAGTCAGATTTTAATGGATCATGGGGATCAACGGTCGAGAGAGATTGCAGGGGGAGAAGTTGCGTGGGGTTTAATTTCTAAGGGCGTTCCTGCAATTTAAACCATGATTTTCTCTCGGGGGTACATGGTATCACTAAGTGCATTGCAGGCCGAAAAATAGGTTACTTCAAACCACCCCCTTGCGCCCCCACAAAATAGGGAAACGTAAAGGGATGCTGGAGAAACACCTGCCATCCACATCAGTTACCCCATTTACCTCACCACCTACACTTGTCCCCACGTCATCCTATTCTTGAGAAGTTAATATTTATCGTAACTATTAACCATCATATGATGAGCCAATGCTAAGCTACCTATCACATTATCACTCCCCCCATATTTTCAACTGATATTCTTTTTCCAGTAAACGCATCCGAAGAACAAATAACAAGGGAATCAGATGATGAGGACATCAAACAAATGATTATGGTGGTCTCAATGGACATGTGAGTCCAATTCAAAGGACAAAGGAAAATGATCCTGTCTACAAGAAGACGAAGAGCCATATGAAAGCGCCAACTCAAAAAATATCTACCTGTTTTCAATTCATTCAAACTACATTATATTTTTGGGGGATATTGTATGAAGTCCAACGGTTTTTGGGTTGAGACAAATTTTGTATAAATAGATAGACTTTAGATCTGAACAGAGGAGGATTCAAGCCCAAAGTGGGCTTCTTTTTGCCGGATGTAATAGGGAAAACTCTCCTTTTTGAGTATTAATACAAGTGCAGACAAAGATTCTAATTTTCATTCAGTTTGAGTTGTGTGTTTCTCCTGTATTTCCATACCTCTTAATTTCCTTATGCAATTCCTTGATAAGTGATTGATTGAAATTTAGTATCACAACTACTGTAATCACATTATATCAGCAATTCATCAAGTAAGCAATTTTTCCTTTGTATTTACTATAAGTAAAACATGACCTGCAAGCTATTTGAATTATTGCATTTCATATCTTGTTCAAGGGTGCACTCTCTACCTTTATTCTACTGCAACAAGGTGAGATTCATATGCAATTGATGCCTCTCTTTGTTTAACAGTTCTATAAGTTTCATTCACTCCATTTAATATTATAATTGTGACTCAGAAAATGGAATACAACCTCTGTCCTGTCCTATTATTAATTTCATTTAAGGATCATTTCCCGTATAACTAAAGGTAGGAAAATAACTCTTTAAAACATTCTCTTTAAGCATTCCTGATGCCTGACATTACTCTTTGAGACTGAGGGTTAATCTCAGGAACAACATAACCTACTTTATTTGAAGAAGTCGTTCATAAGAAAGAATGGATGAATGCCATGACAGAAGAATACCAGTCCATTATAAATAATGATGTGTGGGAAGCATTTCCCAAGCCAGAGAACAAATATGTGGTATCTTCCAAGCGAATATACAAAAGAAAACATGCAACAGACATAAGTATTGAAAAATATAAGGCAAGATTTGTGGCTCGTGGATTTTCTCAAAATGAAGGTATTGAATATGAAGAAGCATTTGATCCTATAGCAAGATACACTTATATCAGAACTATCATAGCTCTTGCAGCCAAAATGAAGTGGAAGTTGTGCCAGATGGATGTGAAAAAATCTTTCTTAAATGGTGTTATTGAAGAAGAGGTGTACATAGAACAAACATAAGGGATTGAAGTTGAAGATAGAAAAACTCATGTCTACAGGTTGAAGAAAGCTCTATATGGATGTGATAGGAGAAATAAATCCCAAATATTCTTAGATGCACAAATGTATCCTCACCGTGACAAACTATTTCACTAGATGGACTGAAGAAATACCTCTAAAGATCGTCAACAAAAATAATGTGATATCATTCTTTGATTCTTCTATTATAACTAGATTTGGTGTTCCAGAATCCTTGGTTTTTGATGATGCCAAATATTTCTCTTTTTTGAAATTAATTAAATATGCACTTGAAAATAACTTCAAAATTAAATATTCAACTAATTACCATCCTTAGGGAAGTGGTCTAGAAAAATCCATAAATAAAAACCTAATCAAAATTTTGAAAAGAACCGTAAAAGAACATCAAATAAATTGGCATTCATCCCTCCCAAATTCCGTGTGGGATGATAGAGTAACACCTAAGTCTTCTTTGGGTATGTTGGCACAGGGGTAGACCTAGGGTTCAACACTTCAACAACGCACCAACAAAACCCTAACTACCAGCCCTTTTGGAAACACCTGTGAAGCAGACGAAGTCTCACCAGAGGTAGAGGCAGGGGGGGTTACAGGACTTAGGTGTCTGTAACCAAGATGGGACACAAATATGTGATTATAAAACTTTGCAGAGTACTTAAAATATGTCATTCATTATCTTATCAACTTTATTCACATCATAGAACAAACCCTAAGATTAGATCGATGCAATAATAATAACAAAATACACATCACACTTAGCATCATAAGTTAGATCTAACACATCTAACATAAATAAATCTCTAAGCATTCATAGATCTATCTATCATACATAACTATCCATGCACTAAGTAGATTCACAACATACACATCATAGCACAAAGAAAACCATCAACACATGATGTACGTGGTTCACCCCAGTGTGGCGCTATGTCCACCAACGACTTCTTCTTCTTTATTAAGATTCAATCTCTTATATTCGTCTGCTCCCATGCACCAAGCCACATAGCTAAGATTTTCATTGAACATGTGATATGCACACTAAGCACCAGATCCACCTTCCCAAAATCAGGTCAAGTCACAAAGCCAACTCCTCTATCAAGCACGAAGCCTTACATACATTTTCTGTTGCACAAAGAAACTCAAAACTACTTGTCTCTTGCACTTAGCCAATTACATCCCCCTCACTAAGCTACTTCTACCTTACAATATTTTCTTATTTATACTTTTACATTCACTTACAAAAATTCCTAATCATGGGTAAACCCATGCGATGACACCCCATAAACCCTAATAAAAAATCCCTAATGAACCCCTTGTTGGGTCCACAAAACAAGTGATATCCCGCGATCTCAACTCCACCTGGGTGCTCCATCTTCGACCAGCTTTTCGAAGTCCAAAAATTGGTCACACCTGACCAATGTTTCCTCAAAACTTGGTTGAGGGTCAACAGGCCCCCAAAACTCACCTGTGACTCATCCCGAGTCACTCAGATCCGTGCAACATTGCTTCGAAGGCCTCGAGCTTACATCGAGCGACCTCGACTTGTTGCTTCACCTGAGCCTCCTTCTCAATGAACTCCTAGATCATCTGCATTGTAATAGGCCCTTCCAGGCGTTGTTCCACTGTTGCAACCACTTGGTCCAGTTGCAAACCTTTTCCTTCAATTCTTCAAACATCACACAGGCTTCCTCTTGCACTGGTTGTAGTCTCTGTGTGACTTCCATTACTCTGCCCTGGATGGTAGTAATATGATGTTGGAATGCGCGCTATTCTTGTGATCTCTTCATTCTCTCGACTACCATGAGTGCCTTCATATACACTTGAACTATCATTGCCTACTACTTCACCTCCTATAGTTGTACTTCCAACTTCCTAAGATCTAGATCTTCCATGAGGCATTCGTAGGTCTGCACACTTCTGTCGCTTAGTTGCTTGCATTCTGAGGTGAGGGATTTGATTTTTTCAACTGCGCTCCTAGCATCTTCCTCCCTTTGGTCGCGCACTTCCTGTAGAGTGCTTGGTACTGCTTGGATATCCAACTCCGTTACCCTTGCTTGAAGCTGTTGGATAGCGTTAGCGAGGTTCATTACTTGAACCTCGACTACCTCATTTTCCTCATGTGCCAAGCCTAGAACAGAGCAAAGTTATTTGCTTACCGCTTCTTTGACCGAGTCTTCTCTATGAGCAGCTGGTCCTTTTCCATCTATATCTTCACTTTGTCTTCCTTGAGCATCGCCCATAACTCATCTTTATCATTTTCATAAGCGGTTACATAGTACGCGCAACTCGTAGTTTCTCTAAGACTTCCTCTTTCTCTTTCTTCAGGGCTTCTCTAGCCTGTTACTTTTCTTCTTAAACTTTCTGAAGCCAATCCTCTATTGCATCTACAAGTCTTCGAAGTTGGGCTGGTTCATCCCCCAACTCTGTAGTCTCCGATGAGGAAGCCGCAGTAGGTACTGCGCGACTCAATTGAATGGCTCACTGAATTTCCTTCAGTTCCCTCTTAACTCTTACATACAACTCTTCTTGCTTCGCGCCATATCTCTATAAGAGGTCTTTGGACGCATCCTCCATTTCTTCACTTACTAGACCAATTTCATCCTCCGTGAGTGTGGCCTCCATCCAAGGCTTGCTGGCGTGGGTCTTATTTCTTGTTGAAGGTTTCTGTGGAGAAACATTCCTCTTCTTTGATGTTTCTGTCTCGGTAGGGGGATCCTTCGGCGGTGTAGCTTCGCCTTCTCCTTGTTTTTCTCTTTCTTCCCCTCCTCTTTCTTGATTTACTTCGTCTCCTCCTCCCCCTGTGGGTGAGCCAGGTCCACTTTCCTCCAAGGTGCTATTCTCCTCATTAGTCTATACGTCCTAGAATTACTCCTTTTTCTTTTCCTTCTTCACACTTATCTGTCCTGCATGCTCGAACTGGGTGGCCAAGGGGATTCCTGTGATGTCAGGGTCAAAGAGTTTTGAATCATTGACTGATAAAATGAACTCTTCCAGACACTCCTTCATGATCTGTTCCATGTCTTCATCGGTAATCTTGTAATAGGACTATAAATCTTCCTTTCTCTCATCCTTGCACATAGTTATATAAATAAAATGTGGATCTGCATGAAACTTAGCTAGTGGTTGGTACTAGTGCAAGGTGCATGGTGTCATGCACGGGAACGAATCAATGGAAACCTTCAGTTGCTGATAGTAGGTGTGGAACACTGTGTTCGACTGCCATTTCTTTGACATATCATTTGTATACCATAAGGTGGAGAACCTTGCGACCAACGACATCGATGGTTCAATATTTTGGAAGGTAGCTCCTTCCGACATTTTCCAAGCGACAAATGCGATCAACACAAGAAACCAGTTGAAATGGAACTCGTATCCCTGATCCTTCACTTCACGATAGTATTTCTCAAGCTCGTTGACGAGGTAGCTTGCCCAATTCATCTGCATCCCCTCCACGCATTTGCTTGCAAGGTCCACCATGAACTCGATGACCTGCATGGGGAGGTTATTTCTACCGAGCTTGATAGCTGTGAGTTGGCAAGCTAGGCATACTGTGCCATCCTGAATAGAGGCTACTTTGTAGCCTTGATTTCCCTTTTCTACTTCACCGTAAGCCTCCTTGATGTGCTATGCTAGGGAGTGGTCCGAGGTCTTCCCTGGGTAGAACTGCTGAGGGTTGGGTCCCTACATGCTTAGTCCTGTGTTCAGGTGGATCATCGCCAAATCTGCAATAATGCACCTGTCGAGCCACAGGTGTCCTCCATGATATCACAACAAGAGGAGTTTAACATAAGCGTTAACCTTGTGATGCCGACCGAAATGGGGGATCTTCATGACATTCAATATCGTGGACTGCGCCAAATCCTTAATCCAAGGCTGGGAGACTATGTGAGGCTTCTTCCCAGTGGTCTTCATCAGGTATCTATGAGGTGCGAGCATGGCATAGTTCTTTCTATCTCCAAGGTTAATGTTGTTGTTCTTTAGAGATGGGATCTATCCCAACTGGCTTCCAACTACGCATATCCCCTTAGGGATGTACATGGTGATCAAAGTGTATTCAAAATCCTGTGGGATGTTGTCGCAGTTGATAGTGCCAGTCTAAGGAGGGATATAATCCGGTAAGATCGACGAGATCTGCTTCACATTAGCCAGATCGTCGCGATGCTTACTTTGCTTCTCAGCAGCAGGGTTGAAATGACCCAAACAACGTCCAATCGAGGGGGAAGCCTGCAGTCCCCTGGTCAATGATGCCTATATTCCTTCAGACATCGCTTTATCAGCCATAAAATTCTTCAGAACCTCTTTGATGAACTTCTCTAGCTTAGTGTGCTTGGTCGACATTCTCACTGTTAACAAATAGGTTGGGGCAGGTGAACGGATAGTGGGGTAGACAAACAAACAACGATGTATGATAACACAGATTTGAAACACAATCAATGCTCTTCTTGTCTCAGATTATCACGGGTAGAAAAAAGTGGTCCCGATGCAACGTCGAACGGGATAAATAAGTGAGCATCATAACAGATTATCTCAACGGGTAGGACTGCTTTCATTAACTCGAATCTGTCCATTATGGTGTGGTCTCAATGTCCCAAACATAATCTATTTTCCCATAAATGCATTTCTTAGCCATTTCAGAGCGTCGTTCTAATGGTCGGGGTGCCTCCAACGGTCATATATCTTCGCCGAGGTGAAGTCCCATTCTACGTGGTTCTGCTGTTCCGACAAGGTTCAATTCCTACAAACCTACCTCCTGCGATGTCTTCTTTGTAACTCCCTATAGTTTTTCCAACCTGGCTTTCTTCTTACTGAGCTTCCTTGCTTTCTTTCATGTGATCTGAGTCTCTCTAACTATTTCTGGATAACTCTTTCTATTCTTATTCTTACTTTCTTCTATCGTAGTGACTTCACAGTGCTGATGTATTTCCAATGGGTTCAAAATTAATATCCTTTCCCTTACCACTTCTTGGGTGTATTTACTTTCTTCTTGCATGGATAGGTCCTTCAAACCTTCTTGCATTCTTTCAACCTCGATAACTAATTCTCTTTCCTTTTGCTTCTTTGACTCAACTTCTCGTTCTTCTATCAGTTGATCTATTTTCCTAGCTATGAAATCCCTTAATTCTTGCCTTTTCTTTTCTGTAGCTTCTTCCTCTACTTTCCTTCTCATCTGATGCTTATCAATCCAAGTCTTTCCTAGCAAAAGTGGAAAAGGGGAATTGTTCTCAACAAACTTGATGACTTCAAATTCCTCTTCAATCGATGTTCCATGAATAATAATAGGTACATTAGTAACTCTTCCACATAGGGTTATCATATTTCCTTTGAACAAGCCTATCCTTCCTAATGACAGTACCATAGTGGGATTTCCAAAAATTTTCCAAGTGTCTTTTGTCATAATATTCACTTGTGTCTCCTCATCCAGGACACAGTCTATGTCGAAGTCTCCTATTCTTGTATCTATGCGATCTTTTTCTTTCATGATCTCTAATAAACTGACATCTTTGTGATCATCTATTGCTTCTTTTAATTGTAATAATGTAGTCTGAAATTTCTCTACTCCTTTCTCTTTCTGATCTTGTAACATGCCCTTATTCTCTTGAATCATGTTCATTTGTTCAACTTTAGCAATCATCCTTGGGAAATCCTCAACCTCATGACCAAAAATTTTACAACAAAGAAAAATAGGACCTATACTAGGGCATTCCTTAGCAATATGTCCCGGCCTTCTGCAGTTATAAAATAATGTCAATCCTCTCTTCCTCTTGTAAGTTCCCCAACTTCTCCTATACTGCGCACTAGGATCACAGTGTTGGACCTGCAATCTGCAAAAATTCTTTCTAGGTTCCTGCATCCATTCATTAGTCCAAAAATTATTTCTATGCATAGGAATAACATATCTTTCTCTATTTATATCAGATTTATTCAGGTCAACTCTTTCTTCTAAATGTACCCTCGCTTTTAGACTAGGAAAAAATCTATTAAACATACTTAAATCATGCTTTCGAAATAAAAATTTCCACTTATCTTACTCTTATCAAAGTACAAATGTTTACCTTTTTCAAGATCTTACCTCTTTTCTTCAGATCGGGTTTCTTTCTTAGCACAAAGTTTTGAAAGTCAAGTAAAATACTGCGCACTACATCAATAGATCTATGTATAGGGATTCTCTTTTCTTTACTTCAGTTCCCATCAATCACAGTTTCAGGTCCTAACAACGAAACCATTTGTTGGCATAGGGGAAGACCCAGGGTTCAATGCTTCAACAATGCACCAAGAAAACCCTAATGACCGGCCCTTTTGAAAACACCTATGAAGCATGCGAAGTCTGACCTGAGGTAGATGCAGGAGGGTTATAGGACTCAGGTGTTTGTAACCAAGCTGGGACACATATATGTGATTATAACACTTTGCAGAGTACTTAAAAGATATCATGCATTAGCTTATCAACTTTATTCACATCGCTAAGCAAAAACTAATATTAGATCAATGTAGTAATAATAACAAAATACACATCACACTTAGCATCATAAGTTAGATCTAACACATATAACATAAATAAATCTCTAGGCATTCATAGATCTATCTATCATACATAACTATCCATTCACTAAGCAGATTCATAGCATACACATCATAGCACAAAGAAAACCATCAACACATGATGTACGTGGTTCACTCTAGTGTGGGGCTACGTCCACCAATGAATTCTTCTTCTTTATTAGGCTTCAATATATTACATTTGTCTTCTCCTGTGCACCAAGCCACAAATCCAAGATTCGAACCAGACATGTGATCTGCGTACTAAGCACCAGATCCACCTTCCCAAAATCAGGTCAAGTCATAGAGCCAAATCCTCTATCAAGCACGAAGCCTTACATACATGTTATGTTGCACAAAACAACTCATAACTACTTGCCTCTTGCACTTATCCAATTACATCCCCC
>JASDQU010586479.1:10117-20463 GCA_032191745.1 Picea mariana | reverse complement strand
TCCCAAAATCAGGTCAAGTCATAGAGCCAAATCCTCTATCAAGCACGAAGCCTTACATACATGTTATGTTGCACAAAACAACTCATAACTACTTGCCTCTTGCACTTATCCAATTACATCCCCCTCACTAAGCTACTTCTACCTTACAATATTTTCTTATTTATACTTTTACATTCACTTACAAAAAGGCCTAATCATGGGTAAACCCATGGGACGACATCCCATAAACGATAATAAAAAAACCCTAATGAACCCCTTGTTGGGTCCACAAAACAAGTGATATCCTGCGATCTCAGCTCCGCTTGGGCGCTCCATCTTCGACCAACCTGTCGAAGTCCAAAAAGTGGTCACACCTGACCAATGTTTCCTCAAAACTTGGTCAAGGGCCAACATGGTAAGTCTCCTTTCTTTCTAGTATATGTACATGAAGCTATTTTTCCTACCCATACTTTCCTACCTTCCCTGGAACTAACTCAATTTGTCCAAGATAAAGAGTGCCTAGTTATACAACATAAGATGAATATTCTCCTTAAACTTGAAGAAGAAAAGATTAAATATAGAAGGAACCTAATGCAAAAGTAGGAGCTGATTAAGAGATGGTTTGATAAGTCATGTGTAGGAAGCAAATACTTTCAGGAAGGTGATCTACTTCTTAAAAGGGACAAAGCCAATGAAATGAAAGGAAATCATACCAAGTTCCATAAATTATGGCTAGGCTCATATCAAATTTGTGAGAAAATTGGATTAGGAACTTTCATACTTAAGACATTGGAGGGAGACATCGAGGAACTCCCTGTTAATGGACAAATTCTCAAAATATACTTCTCCTAATCACTTCAGGTGATCTAGTCTTGTACATATTAGGTTTCCTTATTATTCACATTTTATTTTTGAAGTATTGCTTATTGCTTTCGAATAATTTTTTTTTTTTTTTCCAGTTTTCCTTTTTAATTTTATAATTTATCCTATTCATGAATAAAGTCTCTACTAATCACTCTCAAGTATCCTTGTACAATTCTGATAGAAATTTGAGGTTGTATGGAAGAATTTGAACTTAGCTCGTATGTGAGTATCTCTTCAAGTGCACATAAATGAGAAATTTACCTTGCACTATTTCAAGGCTTACATGAACACAGAAAATGGTTGTACTGAAAAAGAGAAACTTCTCCAGATATATTTTAAAGAGAAATCATGTGATTATTAATTTAAAATATACATACTCCAGATGTCAGATTTCCTGCAGTTGTGTGCTCACTCTCATACATAGCTTACTAGTTACAAGAAGGTGATAGTCATAGATGTATTCTACATAAATTTTGTGATGTATTCCCTATCTCACATAAACATAATGAAGACACCAATATCTTCTTAGAATGGACCCATGAGGACAAATTTTTGGTTGAAGACTAGCATATCAAAGCAATTGTAGTATGCCAGATATAAAATAATAGCAGAACATAAATATTTTAGCTAGAAATGACAGAACAACAATGATATAACCAGAAAAATACAAGAGAAATACCAAAACAATACCAGAACAATACCAGAATAACACCAGAAAGAGAACATTGATGAATGATAGCAATGTTCACTTGCCTCTTCAAGGGGGAAACCTCCAATAGAGTAGAGCTCTATTACAATAATATCCTAGACAAAACTTCTCATACCCTCTACTCCTATTTATACTAAATATGTCTATCGAAAAGAAAAATCTAGAGGAAGATCCTTCTAGAAGTGGAAGCTTCTATCAGGTCTTCTTACATTTGACTTATTGTTCCTTATTTTTAGGCCTTATTAATATTGGTCTTTATTACATGGAAATATATTTTTCTACCTACGTGAAGGGTTAGGGAGATTAGGTCCCTAACATGTCCTCCCCATTAAAAATAACCTTGTCCTGAAGGCTTGAGATGAGGAAATTGATGCAGAATGGTAGCTGGTTCCCAAGTGGCATCTGCTGGAGTTGTATCTTTCCACTAGACTAACACTTTCTTGATGGTGTGCTGAAACAGACAATGCTCACGCTGGTCCAAAACTGCTTGTGTCTGCAACCGAATGCAACCTTCTTCATCCAACTCAGGAAGGCTAGTTTGAGTTTGGCACTTAGTTCCAATCACTTTCTTTAAGAAAGAGACATGAAAAGAAAGATGGAGCTTAGAATGAATGGGAAAAGCTAAATGATAGGCCACCTGTCCCACATGCTTGAGAACGGTATAAGGACCATAAAATTTAGGTGCCATTTTTTAACCATGGTTAGCCTTGAGGGAATTTTTCTTATAAGGTTGCAGTCGAAGAAACACTTGGTCTCCTTATGCAAATTGACATTTAGAGAAAACTTGATAAGCCTGTTGCTTCATGCGATTCTGGGCCATGACCAAATTCTCTTTGAGGGTACGAAGAATAGCCTCTCAAGCTGTAAACGTTTGGTCAACTTCCTGGACCTTTGAGACACCTGGTAGGTATGAGAGAAATGAAGGTGGATTTTGTCCATATACTACTTCAAAAGGAGTCATGCAAGTAGCAATATGGTAAGAAGTATTGTACCACCATTAAGTTAGTGGTAACCATTGGGTCCACTGATTTTTCCTTTCTGATGAAAAACACTTCAAATATGTTTCCAAACACTTGTTGACAACTTTAGTTTGACCATTAGTATGGGGATTATAAGTTGTGCTGAGATGCAATTGGGTGCCCTGTAGCCTGAACAATTCTTGCCAAACATTTCTAGTGAAAGTGGGGTCTCGATCAGAAATAATAGAATGAGGCATGACATGAAGCTTGAAGACCTGATCCATGAAAAGTTGAGCCATAATGGAGGCTGTAAATGGGTGTTGAAGAGAACATAAATGAGAATACTTGGAAATAAAATCAACTACCACCATGATGAATGATTTATTGCTTGATTTAGGTAATCCCATAATAAAATCCATAGAGATATACCTCCAAATAGTAGGTGGAATTGGAAGTGCTTGTAGTGTGCTTGGAGCTTTGACTGTTTTTCCCTTGTTGCATTGACAAACATCACATTCTTCCACAAAATTGCAAACGTATTGTCTCATACCATCCCAGAAAAAAGAATGTTTGACCCAGTCACAGGTTTTGGTAAACCATGAGTGCCGAGCTGTGGGTGTAGCATGAAACTTAGAAAGTACCATGGATTTAAGTTGTGACTGTTTACTTAAATACAAATGGACTTTGTAGCGAAGCTCATAATTGTGCCAAGAGTACCTTTGGGAAACTGGAGAATTGGCCTGCAATTGTTGGATCAGATGCAAAATTTTGGGATCATATAGCCATTCCTAGTGAAAAACTTGGAGCCAATCTAGGACAATGAAGGAGAGGGAAAAATGGACCCTTCATCTTCATATTTTCTTGAAAGTGCATCAACAACTACATTGTCTTTTCATTTCTTGTAAATTATCTCATAATCATATCCAAAGAGCTTAGTCACCCATTTTTGTTTCTCCAGGGAGGAAAGGCATTGTTCCAAAAAATACTTGAGGCTTTGATGATTTGTCTAATTTGGAAGCGCTTCCCAAGAGATAAGGGTGCCAAATATCCACTACATGCAGGATAGACAACATTTCCTTTTCATAGATTGATTTTCCCAAATGGCGCTCTGATAGTTGTTTGCTGGTAAAGGCCAAAGGCCAACCATCTTGCATAAGGACTCCTCCAATTACTCTCTTGAAAGCATCACATTCCAGGACAAAGGTCTTTGTGAAATCAGGGAGGGCTAGGACTGGAGTGGCGCACATGGCCTCCTTCAAGGTTTGAAAGTCCTGATTAGCTATTGGAGTCCAAGTGAAAGAATTCTTTTTAAGGATAGCAGTGAGAGGTGCTGCAATATTTACATAATTCTTAAAAAAATTGCGATAATAGCCTGTTAGACCCAGAAATCCACACAAGATTTTGAGAGTCTTTGGGTGAGGCAAATCCTGCATAGATTCAATATTTTTAGGATCCACCCTGACACCTACCTTTCCAACAATATGACCCAAGTACTTGACTTCCGAGGCTCCAAAAGAACATTTATATTGTTTGAGGAAAATTTGGTGTTGAGAGAGTAGATGTAGAAATCGATCCACATGAGCAAGATGGGTTGTCCAAGTTTTACTATAGATGAGGATATCATCAAAGAAAACTAAGATAAAATGACGGAGAAAAGGACAAAAGACATGATTCATGAGGCTTTGGAAAGTAGAGGGAGCATTACACAAGACAAAGGGCATGACCAAAAAATCATAGTGGCCCTCATGAGTTCAAAATGTAGTCTTAGGAATGTCTGCCTTGTTCATACATATCTGATGTTATCCATAAAAAAGATCAAGTTTAGTAAAGATATGGGCACCACTCAATTCATCCAAGAGGTCATCAATGACAGGAATGGAAAAATTGTCTTTAATGGTGAATTTGTTGTGGGCATGAAATTCAAGACACATGCACCAAGAACCTTCTTTCTTAAGGACCATGAACAAAAGTGAAGAGTAGGGGATACTATTAGGATGGATAACACTTGCGGTGAGCAATTCTTGAACAATTTTCTCAATTTCATTTTTCTAGGAAAAGGGATGACGATAGGGACGAATATTGGGAGGAAGGATGCCGAGGATAGGGGGAATGGAATGATCATGAAAATGATAGGAAGGAGGAATCCCATGGGGAGTGGAAAAAACAACTTGATGTTTGGAGAGGATGGATTGGAGGTCATGTGACACAAAGGGTGTCTCAGTGTCTTGAATGGCATGGAGTTGTGAAATAATTCCAGAATGACCTTTTTTGAGGAGTTTTTCCATGCGATGGGAATTGATGATCTCCGGTGAACCGACGGTGATGCCTTGGAAATTATATTGTTGGACCTCCTAGTGGAATTTCATGGTTAATTCCTTAAGCTCCACGAGAATGGGACCCAAAGTCCTTAGCCATTATACACCCAACATAATGTAACAACTACCCATGTCGATAGAAAACATATGAGAATTCATGTAGTACTGACCAATTTAGAGACACACATTTTCACAATGCCCCCCACATTTCATGGACCCTCCATTGGCAATCATGATTTGAAAATTATTGATGAAACATATATAGCAATTAGTTTCTTGGGCAATGAATAAAATTATGGGTGCTTCCACTGTCAACAAGGATGATGAACTTCTGATGCTTAATGTAACCGATTATCTTGAGGGTTTGGGGAGCATAGAACCCAGTGAGAGCATTCAGGGAAATGACCGATTCGACTTCAGGAGGGTCGGAGGGTGGTGTCGTGTCAATGGGTTCAGGTGAGTTGGCTACAAGGGGGCCTCAATGTCATCTTCTGAAACATCCTCAGAGATGGCCATAAAAAACTTTTGTTCCTTATGCTTGTGCCAAAGAAAATATTTGTCATCACAATTATAACAAAGGCCTTTGATTTGGCATTCAACCATTTCTGTCCTGGTCAATTTATGGATCTTTAGTGGAGTAGGAGGAATGGGAGTGTCTGGTTTAATATGAGGAATAAAGGAGGGTTTTTGGGTTTGAGAAGAGACAACCTATTGTGTTTCCTTAGCTATTTTAGTAGCTTTCACCCAAACTCTAAGGCCAATCCATGATGACATGGGAACAAATATCATCCTTTAGGCAACTGATAAAAAATTCTTGGAAAAGAGCATTAGACATTCCCTCTATATGGAAAGACAATTGATCAAAAGAAGCAATAAAATCTTCCATTGTGCTAGATTGTTTCAACTTTTTCAAACGACCTAAATGGTTGGTGTCAGTGTCAAAGAGTTCATAAATATCTGCCACAAGTTATGTCCAAGCCACATACCCTTGGCATGATTTTTTTCTCCATTGCCACCATTTCCGATGTTCTTGATCTAGATGGAGAACACCATACCAGAGTTTGGCCAACTCATCTATAATGCCATACATAGAGAAATAATGTTCCATTTGAGTTACCAAGCCAGTGGGATCCGAGCCATCAAATTTGGTCACATCCACAAGAGAAAGGAATAGGTCACGCTGAAAGTGATGGGGATGAAAATTTTGGGAATTAGAGGAAGTTTCATCTTCAGAGTGAAAAGGTGGGTTAGAGGAGGGAAGATATCAAGGGATATTCAACTAGGCATAGATCATTGTAGAGAAGGATGCAAGCTGGGTAGCGAAGGATTCAAGTTGGGTAGTGAGGTCTTGTTTGATGGTTTCCATTTTGGCGTCGATGGAGGAATGCATGCTTTTATTGAGGGCAGAAAAATTGGCACTGTGTTACCTCACTTCTTATTGGGTCTCTGTGAAATTAGAGTGCAAGGAATTGAAGCAAGCTTTCAAGTCTTGGCTACGAGTGTGGGCCATGATGAAGAGGGAAAATGAAAAGGGATAGGTGGGACTACACAAAAAATGGGTTATGGGTGAAGTGTATCATGACGATCAGGGTGATGAGGGGAATACAATGGGGTAAGGCCAAAATAAGGGTGTTGGATGGGGGTCGAGTCCACGGGAAAAAACATTTGCTGAAAAATGATAGGTATGACTGCGATAAGGGAGACGAGAGGAATCCAACGAGATAGGGCTCAAATAATGGTGCCAACAGGATCCAATTTTTTTTTTACTTCTGTAGAGTTATACTCCGATCTGAAGAATACTGCAGTGTTTAAATGCCCAAATTCTTAATAGGAAGAAACATGTAGTAATTTCGCAACTCGAATGCAGGAGACATAGTTGCGCGACAATAGATCTTGTTTGTTATGTTTTTATTTTTTTCCCTAAGGGTTAGGGTATTTAGGGTTTCTACAGACAAGGGTTTTTCCTATGCTATAACTCTATGATATACGTGTGAGGTCCAATAATAGTACTTGACCCAATATCTCAGGGCACCAACTAAGGAGACTAGACTGTGCCCTTAACCGTACTACCCGACTACCCACGTACTAGAGAGTATCTTCCCGAGCGATGTTCTCAGTGGAACTATAGAAGTTAGGCAACTGATCGATTTATCTATGGAGGGCTTCAGGAGATCTAGGCCGATCCGTATACAGGTGTTGTCTGATGTGCTACCACTCGAAGGGGTACCAATATGGGTTACAAGGGTGGCCAACAAATGTGAACTTGAGTACCACTTGTATTTCCTGTGTGTCTAACTTCTTGAGTGTGGTTTTATGTGCACAATGATAGATATCCGTAGCTTTAATATGCCAGAATACGTCTCTACCCTGAAAAAAATTAACCCACAATTTTCTACCAAGGAAAGTGCTCTGATACCACTTATAGTATTCCAGAAATGGAATAGTACGAAAAAAATAAATATTTTAGCTAGAAATGGTAGAACAATGATGATATAACTAGAACAATACCAAAATAATACCAGAATAACACCAGAAAGAGCACCTTGATGAATGATAACAATGTTCACTTGCCTCTTCAAGGGGGAAACCTCCAACAGAGAAGAGCTCTATTACAATAATATCCCAGACAAAACTTCTCATACCCTCTACTCCTATTTATACTAAATATGTCTATCCAAAAGAACAATCTAGAGGAATATCCTTCTAGAAGTGGAAGCTTCTATTAGGTCTTCTTACATTTGACTTATTCTTCCTTATTGCTAGGCCTTATTAAATATTGGCCTTTATTACATGGAAATATATTATTCTACCTACGTGAGGGGTTAGGGAGGTTAGGTCCCTAACAAAAAATCTTGTATCACCCCACTTCTTGAAACACCCATGTTGCAAAGGAAATACATATATTACAAATCTTGAAGGGTGAATGCAAAAGAAAAATCACAAGGAAGTTGAAAGTGCTATTAATACTGTGGGAAGTACAAGTAAACCCGTCAGGGCTATGGAAACTTGTTGGTAGTGATGATTACTTGTATGATACTGAGAAAACTTCATCATGGCTATGGATGCTCACTGGTAGCGAAGAAATGTTGGGAAACGAGATATGATGAACACATAAACAATCGAGAATAATCCTTTGTGGTGTCTCATTCTTATAATATTCTTGTGTATGAAATAAGTCAATGATCTAGTCCCATACGTCGCACAAAAGTTATTATAAATATCATGTTGACGTCACTTTCTCATTCTCAAGGTCATACATACATATGTGGGGTCTAATGGTGCAGACACTTCTATAATGCTTCAGATTGAAGAGGGAATAAGGTAACATGATTTGAGGGTATATCTAAAAGAAAATATAATTGTTTCTTCCCAGTAAGCCTCCATTTGTTGTGCCCTTCACAACTACCCACTAAAATTATTTGACTTAGAGAATTTCTATGGGTACCCCTATAATAAAATTTTGGTAAGGTACTTTATCATTACCTATTTGACTTGATACTAACATAGGAAATTGTTATTTTTTTAATACAGTCCGATCCTATCCCTGCAAGTGATTATGAGTATCAAAGATCTTAATCTTTTCCACTTGTTTGTTGACTAACTCTTATCCGAAGGAAACAAAATCCAAGCCATACTCAACCTCAAGGCAAATCCTCACCTATCAAATTATGTTTGAAAATATACCACCTATTTTCCCTTCAAGGAATTGCTCCTTGAAATGTACATATAAACAATAATGATCTATATTTTGACAAAAACTTTCCGATAGTATTATCGGAAAGCATTCTGTCAGAATAATTTCTATCGGGGAAAGTTTTTTCTATGATAAAATTAGACCCCAGTGGATTTCATTCTGATAAACCTATTTCTTATGACGCATATACTCACTAAATCTCGGAGTGATTATATTGTGCCTACGTGGAAACCGATTATTGGTTTATAAAACTCATTTGAATAATAAAATTTTAACGCATAAGTGGGTCCCACACTAAACTAATGATAGTACTTGGAAAATATAGATTGGTCGACTAATTATTTTCTTCATAGACTTCAACCTTCCCGTGGGTGAAACATTGGCTTACACATGATTATCAAGAAAGGAATATGCTTCGATACCTTTCTTACCAAAGCCTTAAAATGACCTAACCTTTCCCATTTCGACGACAATAACTCCACAACACTATCTGAGAGCTTTCTATCATAGTTCAACCCATAGCACACTACTTCCTCTCTGACGAGAACCTTATCGATAACATGACTAAAGAACATAATTTTGGACACACCGACTACACTGAGAGGGGGGGGGTGAACAATGTAGGGATCTTTTCCCCAAAACTCCTTAGTTAACAATCACCATTAACTCATTACTCATTGCTATCATTTATAACCAATTAAATTTCAACACATATCAACAACATATATCAACAATATGTCATCAACAAGTCATCACCACAAAGAACACAAATAACACAAGATGTATGTACAATTTTTTTATTATTACGAACTACAATCCTTGGGGTTTTTCAACAACAACTGAATATAGTACAACTCTACAAGAGAACAAGATCTATAATGAAATATTCATCTTACACCCTTATCACCAACTGAGATGAGGCAACAATCCTCAACATATATCAATCTGTACCATAAACAAGTGCATCAACTATGCACCAACCTGTACCAAACAATCTGTAATCAACCTGTACCATAAAAAAGTGCATCCAACCATGTACCAAGTATATACCAATCATGTTTCAACTAATCATCAACAATGACTCATCAATATGTACCAACATAATCAACTATACACCTCATGTATGTTCCAACTCATCAACTGCTTGTCTCAACCATGACTAGTTTTGGATTAGTCAACAACCCTAACTTGAAATACTCATAACTTTGTACCTGTAATGAATAAATATATGAAACTGATATACAATATTACTCAATGTGTTTTATACAATTACTCCAGGTGTCACTACTTGGAACCTCTCAGAAAAGGAGTTATAGCAAAAATGACATACATTGCTAAATTCTGGATTATTCTAGAGAGCGACCTTGTAGAGCATGCCCCACACAGAATATTTGTTAAATAGATATTAAAATGTTACAAAACATACTACAGACTATAATCTAATTAACACAATTTGTCTCACTGAATTTGGATCTATTATGAAGAAGTTATGACATTTTTACCCGAAACACCTGTTTTAGACTAGTTTCAGGACTAACCACAAACCCTATTTTCCATAGAGTGTATCTCCAAAAATAAAACGACCCACAAGATGAATTTTTTACCAAATATACTTGGACATGTTTCCTCAATTTCATATCAATCACACGGTCTGAATCATTATAGAAAAAAAGTTATTGTGAAAATGGTGAGATGACCTGTAAATAACATAGCTTAGAAAGCATCATGAAAATAATTTATCCTCCCTTCAATTCCGGGCCTCTTTTCTTCACCTTCCTTCTGAAATTAGGCTTAGATATCCTTGGTCACCTCAGTCACCTATATAT
>JASDQU010586477.1:22981-33854 GCA_032191745.1 Picea mariana | reverse complement strand
TGTTGTATAATAATAAAGGAAGGACCTGGAAATTTCTTTGGTGGACGTAGCCCATATTGGGTGAACCATGTATATCTAAGTCTCTATTGTATTGTGTATAATTTGTGTTTTATTTCTGTATCTGTTTTATATTATTTCTCTACAATTCTCTTTTTTCTAACAATTAGTATCCAAGTGAAAGGTAGCTTGTAGGAAAAGAGGGTTCTTGGTTTGAGTGGGAGCAATGGCGGAAGATGGAGAGTTTAGGGTCGAGAAATTTAATGGCCAAAATTACCAGTTATGGAAGATGTAAATGGAAGACTATCTACATTAGAAGGATATTTTCCTACCATTGGGTGGAAAAGAAAAGAAATTGATGAGTACGAAGGATAAAGAATGGGAGGTTCTTGATAGAAATGAACTGGGAATGATATGATTGTGCTTGGTAACATCGATGGCCTTCAATATTTCAAAAGAAAAGACAATGGAGGATATGATAAAGGAATTGAACAAACTATATGAAAAACCCTCAGCCTCCAACAATATATTTCTAATGAAGTGATTATTTAATATGAAGATGTCAGAAGGTGGGTTTGTTGTAGATCATTTAAATGAATTTAATACAGTTACTAATCAGCTAAGTTCTGTGGGAGTGAAATTTGATGATGAGGTTAGGGGTCTTCTCATCTTGTGCTCATTGCCAGAAAGATGGAACAACTTGGTCATGGTTGGAAGTAACTCTGTCTCTGGTTCAAACACTCTGAAATTGGATGATGTTGTTGTTGTTATCCTTAGTGAGGAAATGCGACAGAAAAAGCATAGGTGAGACATCAGGTAATGCATTGACCATGGAGAACAAGGGAGGACAAAGGGACATATGAAAGAACCTAAGGAAATACAGGAAGTATAGGAAGAGAAGATCCAAATCTATACTAAAAAATATTGAGTGCTGAAATTGTGGGAAGAAATGACATCTGCAGAAAGACTGCAGATCTCCAAAGAAATAAGGAGATGGACATGAGGAGAAAACTCAGGAAGTAAATGTAGCAAGTCATGTGTTACAAGATGCTTTGATTCTTTCTTTAGAAAATATTATTGATTCTTGGGTATTAGATTTAGGGGCTTCATTTCACGCCACACCGCATAGGAAATATTTTCAAGATTATGTTCAAGGTGATTTTGGACAGGTTTATTTGGGTGATGATGAACCATGTAAAAGTGTTGGAATGGGTAAGGTACAAATGAAGTTAAAGAATGGAAACCAATGGTTGCTGAAATAGGTGAGGCATGTTCCATATTTGAGAAGAAATCCAATTTCAATATGACAGTTGGGAAGTGAAAGTTGTATATCTACATTTACAGAAAAGGCGTGGAAGGTCACTAATGGGTCATTGGTGATAGTAAAAGGAGAGAAGGTAGGTTCATTGTATTTATGTACTGGTAATGTTGACTCTTCTATCTCTTTAGCTTCTATAGGAGTCGATACAACACKGTGTCATCATAGGCTTGGACACATGAGTGAAAAGGGGATGCAGATACTCCACAAAAGGAATTTGTTGCCTGATCTTAAACAAGTTGATTTGGATTTCTGTGAGCACTGTGTTTATGGAAAACATAAGAGAGTCACATTTATTAGAGTCGAGAAGGAAAATAAGAGTGAARAGTTAGAGCTTGTGCATAAATATGCATGTGGAAAATATCAAGTRTCATCTCTTGGTGGCTCTTGTTATTATGTTAMTTTTATTGATGATGCAACTAGGAAAACTTGGGTTTATTGCATTCGACAAAAATATGATGTTTTTGACACTTTTAAGAAATGGAAAGGTTTGGTTGAGAATGAGACAGGAAAAGGGTTGAAGTTTCTCAAATCAGATAATGGAGGTGAATAATGCAGCAAGGAGTTTGCTAATTATCGTTCATACCATGGGATTTGTAGAGAGAAGACAATTCTAGGAACACCATAAGAAAATGGTGTGTCATAAAGGATGAACATGGCAATCATGGAATGTGCAAGGAGTATGAGATTGCATGCAGGGTTTCCCTTACAGCTTTGGGAAAATGTTGTAGATACTATTGTTTACTTAATAAATAGAGGGCCTTCAAGCTCCTTGGATAGTGACATCCTATAGGAGGCATGGACAGGTAAAAATGTAAATTATTCATTTATGAAGACTTTCAGTTGTGAAGCATTTGTCCATATTGATAAAGAAAATAGAACAAAACTTGAGGAAAAATCCAAGAAGTGTATATTTATTGGGTACGATGTTAATGATTTTGGTTATCTCTTATGAGATTATGAAAATCACAAAATCATTAGAAGTAGAGATATGGTATTCAATGAAAGGGTCATGTACAAAGATCGGTTGCAGGGAAATAAATAGGAAAAGGAAAACACAAAATACGTAGTGTTTGATGAAATAAAAAAAAATGAAATTCCAAAGGTACCATAAAATAAGAATGTACAACAACAAGAGTAGCAGGTACCTTAAACTCCTGCAAGTGTTGTTAGAATATCTACCAAGTTAAGTAGATCCCCTGAACAATACTCTCCTTCATTGTATTATTTATTGTTGATTGATTCTGGTGAACCAAAAAGTTATGAAGAGGCAATGTAGGTAGACACTAAAAAGAAGTGGGAGCAAGGCATGAAAAAGGAAATGAACTCCTTGGTAATAACCAAACTTGGGACTTGGTTAAATTTTCTGGAGGAAAAAGAACATTGTAGAATAAATGGGTTTAAGGGTTGAAAGAAGAAAATGGAGACAACAAGTAGTACAAGGCAAGACTTGTTGTAAATGGGTTTGCACATAAGAAAGGTATATATTTTGATGAAATAATTTATACTTTTGTTAAAATGACATCAATTAGGAATATTTTAAGTCTTATGGTAGTAGAAGATTTGCATCTTGAACAATTAGATGAAAAAACAACTTTTCTCCATGGGGATTTCGAGGAAGAGATTTATATGCAATAGCCATAGGGGTATGAGGTCAAAGGGAAGGATAATTTGGTATGTAGGTTGAAGAAGATATTGTATGGCCTAAAGCAAGCTTTAAGGTACTGGCATTTGAAGTTTGACAAGTTTATGACAAAACAACGTTATAGTAGATGCCATTTTGCTCACTGTGTTTATTTTAAGAGGATAAAAAATGGAAGCTATATTATCTTTCTATTGTATGTAGATGACATGCTTGTTGTGGGGTCTAACATGCATGATATAAATGTGCTCAAAAGGAAATTAGATAATTCATTTGTGTTGAAGGATTTGGCTGCTGCAAAGAAAATCCTTGGTATGAGAATAACAAGAGACATGAAAAATCACAAATTGATATTGTCTCAGGGTGAGTACATAGAGAAGGTGTTGGAGAGGTTTAGAACATAGAATGCAAAACTAGTTAGTACACCTTTGGTAAGCCATTTCAAATTAACTAAGGAAATGTGTCCCAAGACACAAGAGTAGATATAATACATGTCGACGGTCCCTTATTGATCAATAATTGGTAGCTTGATGTATGCGATGGTGTGCACAAGACTAGAAATTGCACATGCGGTGGGAGTTGTGAGAAGGTATATGAACAATCCAGGTAAAGAACATTGGGAGGCAGTAAAGTGGATTATCAAGTATTTGAGAGATACTACTACTCATGCATTATGTTTTAGAGGTTCAAACACTGTTCTATAGGGATATGTTGATTCATATATGATAGTTGATAAAGACAACAGGTTGAGCACCACAAGGTATGTTTTTAATGTAGGTGGAACAACAATAAGTTGGATTTCAAAACTGAAAAAGCTTGTTGCAATTTCAACAATGGAAGTAGAGCATGTTGCTGCTACATAGGCTAGTAAAGAGATGATTTGGTTACAAAGGTTTATGGAGGAATTGAGAAAGCAACAAGATAATAGCAGGTTGTATTGTGATAGGTAGAGTGCCATTCATCTTGAAAATAAATCAACCTTCCATTCTAAGACTAAACATATACAACTCAAGTACCATTTCATATGACCATTTTGGAAGATGGATATTTGAAGTTGGAAAAGATACATACTAGCCAAAATTCTACAGGCATGTTAACAAAGGTAGTAACAAGGGAGAAGTTGAGTGCCTACTCAGTTTGAGTTGGCCTTAAAGCATGAAGGTGAATATGAAAAAATTTCTAGGTCTAAGGTGGATCATAGTCTAATAGGTACAACAACAGTGGAGTTGTTGTGATCAGTCTCCAAGTGGGAGATTGTTGGTTGTGGAGCTTGATTATCTTCTTGATCCAGAGGTATTGTTGCAACTGTGTTTGGATCCCATTTCCTGATGAGGGGGGTGTAGGGGGGATTTCCCTCCCACATCTATTTCCAGGGGGGTGACGACACTTTATAGAGCCCCCTCAAAGAGAAAATTTTGGGAAAATTTCCTTGTAAAATATTGTAATTTCATAGTCAATCTAGACTATTCATCATTAGGTTGTTGATATGATGGTAGAAGTTATGTTAGGTTTTTTTTTTTCCCTAGAAGGAAACCCTTATTTTATGTATGAGGGAATTGTATTGCAATGGGGATGTGTGTGAATATTATATTATGAGAGAGGATATTGTGAGAGAAAGAAGAGGAAGTTACAATGGGTGTGTTATAGGTTGTATCCCTTGATTTGCTAGATAATAATAAAGGAAGGACCTGTCAATTTCTCTGGTGGATGTAGCCCATATTGGGTGAACCATGTATATCCATGTCTCTATTGTATTTTGTATCTTCTGTGTTTTATTTCTGCATTTGTTTTATATTATTACTACACCCCGCATAACCTCTTAAACCTTAGAGGCTTATAATGTGCTAATGATATTCCCACCACCTTTGATCCTTATCAATTTGATAGTCTAACACCTCGATGTTCACTACATATAAGATGTTTATTGCACAAACCAACTATGGATTGAGATGATATACTGCTTAATAATGTTTCATGCTACATGAATCCTTGAGATGAGTACCTCCCCTTACTCCTACTTGGCCACATGATCCAAAATATATTGCTTCCTGCATACTATGTCCTATCATAGTTCAAACTCAATTTATATTAGACCTTGCATTATGGATTCCCATTTAGAACGAAATCCATTTTTTTCTTCCGCTTATCTTTGTTGTGACTTGTGAATGTATGTTGCACCGATTTTGTATAAAAAATGACCCCAATATGCCCACAACTCTAAAAATTTTTATGCACTCTCTACATGCCTGCCTAACATTCCACAAACAAAAAATGAACAAATGGTAGTTAACAAAATATTAGTTGCATCGAGTATGCTTCATCTTCCACCTATATTGATAACAAATTGTAGGCTTCATGAAGTTGAAAATATGGTTAAATAGAGAGGGATGTGGTTGTAGAGAGAGCACTACTGAGTTGCTATGGATTTTTGGTGATTGGGTTTGTTTTATGAAGCTTAGGAAGTATTTTACAATGAATACGGTATTGTACAAACTAGTGTGCCAATTTGTAAATACAAATTTCCATGCTCATACCTTAGCTAAAGGATACTAGTTCTTTCCTTCAAGAAAACTCTTTATTCAACTATAGATAATTGAGGATTGAGAGCAGAGTCCTTACAATGTGTTATTCCCAAATGCATGAATTGGTATGACTAGAATTTTAGATATTTCAATATGGGCTAGAGGATGGTGATGATGAAATCAGTGAAAGAACAAGTTTGTCCTCACGTAGACTCTCATCTTAGACCCCTTTTTTAGGCATGTCAACTCTCCATATAATGGCACAAGAACACCTTTCTTACCACCTTGAATATAGTAAACTTGTTTTGTACCTTATATTCGCAATATCATTATTAGGTCTTATAATCTACGTGCACATGCATTATTTTGTGTATGCTCATGATTTTGTAATAATGCTACATTAAAAAAAATAATTATATAATAAGGGACATAACGAGTCTTATTAGTGAATTGAATATAAAGTTAGAGTTTTTAAACTATTTTTTCTACTTTATTGATATTAATAGCCCCCTCCATAGCCTAAGGGGTTGGCTCAACTGGTTGTCATCAATGTTATTAGGTATTTGGTTAGTTTCGTGTCAACAAGTGTTCATTTCAAATCCCCCTCAGATAGGTACACTAGTATACAAAAACTATATTACTAGGGATACCATCTGGGAGAATCCGTTTGGTTTCCCGGTGAGGTTTTCCTTGGAAAAAATCCCCCCCCCACCCATATGTATCTCTTATCATTTTATGAATACAAATCCAATAGTTTTGGTCTTGACTAGTGCTTTGTTCGAATCCCCCTGGGTTATGTGCATTAGTTTATGCCAACAACTAGGTATCATCGATGAATGTGGGGAAGAATCCCTTAAGTTTACCAACAAGGTTTACCTTTGAAAAAATAGCCCCCCTCCAACTCTTGACATGTATGTCTTAAAATTTTATCGATGCAAATCAACTAGTTTTTTATTTTTACTTTAGACATATTTTTCCATATCTTATGATTTGGGTGAAAACCACCTTTGGGTGTGTAGGTGCCCCCACTCTTTTCCTTATTTTCTATGCTCTTTATTGTAGTTAATTTTCATTCCGGGCATTAGAAAACTACAAGTTGGTATCATACCTTTATCAATTTGTGCTCTTTCTATGTGTGCCCCCCACCTCCCCAAAAAATCACAAAAATAATACAAAGTAAGAAAATATAAATATGTGACTTAGGTAGAGTTTTGTTTTCCCATGTAATGCATTTCTCGGGGAAACCCACTAGGCACTTCCCCTCATTTTGAGGATGGTACCCAGAGTAAACTATATTCTTCAAGGCTCAAGGTCAACTCAACATCTCAATAAAAATTGGCTCACTAAGATAAAACATATCACGAAGTGGAATTTGAACTTGGGCGGGGCAGACAACACATTTCTTTCTTAGCCACTTGAGCTACACTCAATTGAGAAATGACTTAGGAATAGTTGCAAAAAAGTTTCAATATTTTTACAAAAACAACTGTGATATTGTGTCTTTACAAAAACTAGGGAAAGTTCTTGTGGATCTTAAGGGCCTTGGCGAGAAAAAGGATGAGTTTAGAATGAAAGACACCACCCCTTCAAGGTCACCAAAAATGAAAAACCATCAACCTACATCAACTTTTAAATGAAGATGCCACAATTTGACATTGATGGGAAAGTGGTAATGCATACTTGATTTGAAAATACCAAACAAGTTTTGATACCAACTTGATCCAAAATATCAACAAATTCTGAGACCAATTTAGCCCGAAAATCCTTAGATGTCAATTAGTATATAAATACAAACAAACATCCGACCAGATTTGGGAAATTGAAGATCGACTTGACTATTTTCAAAATATCTTATGAATATCTTACTTATCCATAAACTTCATTAACTAATAAATATAACTTGTGGAAATAATGAGTACCACAATAGAGAGAAATAGACTGCTTTTATTAATTCTCAAAATGCCAAAATTACATAAATGGGATTACAATGCCAATTTTGAAGTCACTCTTCAATTGTACTACTCATTCCTAGAAACATAGGCCATTACTAAATTCCTCACGAAATTATGAGAAAAATGAGTATAAAATTGACTATGTTATGAATCGATGCCGAAAAATCCCCTTTTGCACGCATAATGAGACTATGGGTCTCATACATGACAAATTGGACTAAGAATTTTCATACATAACATTTTTACACAAAATAGACATCACAATCAGATTCCTCTCAAAATTATGAGAAAAATGAGTACAAACACCCTATACTTCCCTCAAAGAACTCTATGGCACAAAAAATGAGACAAACCCAAAAGAGGGACACCTCTTGCACGTAAAAGAAGGAAAAATTATGAACTTGGCATGAAATTCCATGCTTTCCCTTTCTTTGGCATGCATTTCCATGTCGTATGTAGGATGGTCGCTGAGTTTAAATAGGCCAAAGTCAGCCTAACCGAGCCCCTTTATTCTCGGGCTATTTTAACCAAACTTAAATACAATATTTAGTGTTAGTTATAAAAACCAACACATGTGGTGAATTGGTAAGGGAATATTTTTTAAATCATTGGAATATGCTCGTAATATTCCCCCATATGTCATGGGTTTGATTTTGATCCAAGCCAATGAATTTTAATCTCCCTTTGCCCATATTTTCCAATCAGAGAGTGCCATGTGGCACTCTCTGATTGTTCCACCTATTTCTTGCATCAGAACCTTGCCACCTGTACCTGTATGGATTTTCCACTTGGATGCCAACTGTACCTTCCATGTCATCTGTACAGATGACATGTGTCACTTTTTTATTGGTCCACATGGACCCCCAAAAATGTTGTTTCTGGGTGACACGTGGTAGTCTGTTGGGCTGTGACACGTGGTAGTCTATCGAGCTGCCACATCACCATGATGACATTGACATGATTTCATCTGTCAATTGTACGACCTATACAGACCGGCCATGTGGCACCCTGACAATTTTTTATTGGTCCACATGGACCCCCAAAAAATGCCATTTTCGGGTGACACGTGGTAGTCTGTTGTGCTGCCACGTCACCATCATGATATCCACATGATGTCATATATCAGTTGTACGACCTATATGGAATGTCCATGGCGCAACCCGTGGGGTTTCCATATGACACCCATACTTTGACTTTTGCCTTGGTTTGACCAAACTTTGACTGACCATAACCTTTGCATACGAACTTCGTTTGAGGCGATTTTTGCGCCGTTGGAAATATATCACCAAGATATATGCAATGAATTCATTTTAAAAATCATTTTAGAAGAATAATTTTTGAGAATTTTGGATCTTCCTGGACCTCTTTTGAGCGTTTTGGATCCTCCTGGATCACACCTCCCCACTGAAGAACTTTAGGACCTCCAAAAGTATGGATCATTCAAAAATGAAGTGAGGATATTGTTGCCTCACTTGTCCAGTATCATCCATCCATCCTACTTGGATAACGATCACCTGACTCATCACATCAATAATGAAGACTGAAACAACATTGCTAACCAAGTTAACCGTTCCCTTAAATTCACAAACTACGCCATTCATTGTTGTAGCTACTAACCATACTCCACTGATTAGAAATAAAATGAACAACACAACTGAATATATAGATGTGAAAGAGAATGAACCATCAACATATTTTCCCTTCTTAACATGAACAATATCAACTAAAGGACCCACTCTTCTTTCAACCATAGGTTGTAAATTTGAATCTTAGATACCAGTATTAACTAGAATGTGCCTTGTAGTGACAGCTGTCAAATTAGTCTTTATTTGATGATCTCTCACAATGAACTTAATCCCATCCTTAAAAAGATGATACTTGTTTTGTTCCCTGTAGAAAATGGCCTTCCTGTCATATAAGTATGGACTTCCCAAAACCATCCCGCAAATGTTAAGTGGAACCACGTCCAACTCTACCTTATCAATGAAACTGGATGTGATCACAAACTGTAACTTGCATTGCTTAGTTACCTGTACCTAATCATTATCACAAATCCATTCCAAAGGATATGGTCTCAGATGGGGCCTAGTTTCCAATCCCAAATTATGAACACCTTGATCTGAATTAAGATTTACTTGTGATCCATTATCAACAAGTGTATCAATCTTAGTGTGCTTTGAGATAACTTGTAAATGAAACAAGTCATTTCTTTGCCTTCCATCAGGGATTACTTTAAAATTTTCAGAAGAAGTACATGAACCAAAACTTGCAAAAAAACATTTACCTTTGATTCTCATAGCTGTAACCTTGGTTTCTTCCTCAGAATCTTATCCAAGATGCTGAACTATGGTCGTGGTATTCAATTTACCCTTTCCAGGCTAAGCCCACTTCGATTTCAATTCTGGATGCAACTTCCAACAATGCTTCTCATCATGTCCTTTATTCTCACAATGAGAACATGTAGGATTCTTCTCTTCATCCTTCTTCACTGTAGTTTCCTTCTTACACTTCCCTTTTTACTTCGATTGCTTCTCGAAGTTATGTGGATTTCCTTTGATTTTACTACCATTTCTCTTGGCCTTCTTTCAATCCTCATACATTTCTTCTACTATGGATTTCATTTCCATGAATGCAGAAAATAATGCCTGTTTAGTATCGAAAGGATTTAGATTAGAAGAATCCCTATCTTTTGTTGAAGCCATTTCTTGCTTTTGAAATGCACGCCTCAAACCAATCTCAGGAATGTACTCTTCAAATGATCCTTCACCAAGCTTGATTCTGGACCTCGTAAGCATTCACTTGAAAATAAACATCAAACCTTGCTCTGATACCATGTGATATGAAAATACCAAACGAGTTCTGATACCAACTTGATCCAAAATATTAACAAACTTTGATACCAATTCAACCCGAAAATCCTTAGATGTCAATTAGTTCATAAATACACATAAACATCCAACTAGATTCGAGAAATTGAAGGTCGAATTGACTATTTGCAAAATATCACGTGAATGTCTTAATTATCCATAAACTTCATTAACTGATAAATATAACTTGCGGAAATAATGAGTTCCAAAATAGAGAGAAATAGACCGGTTTTATTAATTCTCAAAATGCCAAAATTACAATGAATGGGATTACAATGCCAACTTTGATGTCAATATTCAATTTTTCTGCTCAATCCCAAAAATAGAGGACATTGCTGAATTCCTCACGAAATTCTGAGAAAAATGAGTATAAACTTGACTATGTTTTGAACCAGTGCCAAAAAAGCCCCTTTTTGAACGCATAACGAGACTATGGGTCTCATACATGACAAATTGGACTAATACTTTTCATACAAATCATTTTTACACAAAATAGACATCACCATCATATTCCTCTCAAAATTATGAGAAAAATGAGTATAAACACCCTATACTTCCCTCAAAGAACTATATGG
>JASDQU010586476.1:50134-63176 GCA_032191745.1 Picea mariana | reverse complement strand
AATCTCAGTACTTCTATGTGATTCTTTAAGAGACTAAACATAGTCTAATCATCTAAATAAACTTCAAGGAACTTATGAATAAATTCTTTAAAGGTTGCGACCACTACTCTTGAGAAAATTACAGGTGCATTCTTTAGCCCAAAAGGCATCACTGTGTACTGGTATCTTCCCCACTCTGTTGCAAAAGTAGTCTTATGTTTTTCTTCATGTGCAATCCTTATCTAGTGATATCCTGGGAAACAATCAATGAAGGAATAGGCCTCATGCCCCCCTACATTCTTTAGCACTTCATCTGTAAAAGGTGTCAGAAATGGATCGTGTAGGCATGCATCATTTAGTTTTCTTAGGTCTACACAAATTATGATTCTCCATGTTTTCTTATCTTGTACTACCATTCGACTTATCCATTCTGATTCTTCCATTGGTTCAATAATTCATGCTTCTAACATTATGTCTATCTCTTCCTTTACCTTCTCTTTATACTTTGGATTCAGTCTATAGGGTCTATGTCTTGTTGGATTAGCATATGGTTTCAAAGGAATCTTCATTTCTCCTAGCTCGCCAGCTATCCCTTTCATTTATGCAAATGTCATTGGGAATATATCATGATACTCACGTAGTAAGTATGCAATTTTTTCCATAGTTTCATCATTCCAGTAATCGCCTATCTACGCAAACTTTGGATTCTCTTTTGTCCCAATATTTAACTTTTGTGTCCACGGTGGTTGTGCATACGCAGCAGATTCAAGATCTGGACCTTCCACTGCATGTTTCCCCTCAGTTTCAGGTATGTGTATACTTATTGGATCCTCTTCGTCTTATTCTTCTTGAGCCACATTATAACATTCCAGTAGTTCATAAATTATCATAGAAGTTCTATGTGTCCTATATACACGTACTACATCCATCATCCCTTCTTCTGAAAAAACCCTAGTCCTAATGGCCTGGAAAGTTGCATCTACCAACGAGGATTCATATTCAAAAGAAAATGTTACTTTAAACCTTTGAGTTAGCTCATCCATCCACGGTTTCTCTGTGCATTTCTAGTTCCAAGTACTAGTTCTTGGGGATCATATCCAATGTATGTATGAACTTATGCATCCATTCCTCCTATGGTATTGAACTCCATATCTTTTTGCACTGTGCAATATGATATGTTGGATCACTTACTCCTGTATATTTTTGTGTAGCATACTCAACCTCGGTACCAAATCTAAATTGCATTAATATTTTACACTACGACTAGTATTCTATTCCTTCTTTATGTGAAGCCCACCATCTGGTTGGAGTGGCTTTCAAGAAAACATCTAATGCTAACAAAAAAAATTTTAGGTATATGCAACTCAAATGCCTTAACAAAAGAACTTATATCAATCAAACCATCATACTTGGGTGGGTCACATAACTCCATTCCAATCCAATGCAACGATCGAGTAATGCAGGCACACCATCTGGTGCATATTGCATGCATCCTTTGTTGCCAATGTTCTAGTCCTTCCTATGAATCTGGGGTACATGAGCTAATGCTTCTCTAACTTAGGGCACCATCTACAGTCAGATTAACATAGTCATCCATTCGTGCAGTCATATTATATAGGTTATCAATTATGTTCCCTTTAGCTGGTTCGATACACCTCTTTCCTTTTGCTAGATCCAATGATGTAGTAACCTTGAAGTCCCCTACTTCAAACATCATTTCCCTTTTCTTCAAATTTATAATTGCTTGATTTTCAAACACCTATTCAAGCGCTATTAGTGCTAGGTATGGCTGAGTATTATCCATAATCTCAATGACTTTGAAATCTGCTACACTACGCACTCCATCTTTCTTCATAGGTAAATCTGCTACACTACGCACTCCATCTATATTCATAGGTACCCCTAACAATCAACCAATCAGTACTATGTTGTGTTAGTTCTCCAATCTTCACTGGACGAGAGATAAAATCAACTTCAACTTCCCCATCATTTCCCATGTGTGATTCAGAAAAACATTTACATCATAACCCAATTCTAAAATGACCTGGTCCATGTCATAATCCCCAATTTGTGCACTTAATATGAACTCGTCGTTCATCCTCTTTTTGCGTAGTACCTTATTCACTACCCTATGCATGGTATGGAATTCCATTTCTTGGATGCAATGATCAATCATTTTGCGCAATTCATTTAATGTAGTTTCATCTTTCATCAATGCTAAATAACTTCTCATAAATTATTTCAAAGGACTTTCCTTTTCAAGGGGCCTTTCCGGGGTAGTACGATCATAGATCAAAGGCATTTCAACCACAAGGGTTGCAGATGATGTTGATGATATCCAATCTATTCCTAGTATCTCATTCCTTTTCTGTTGATATGTCTCTTTTTCTTGTTGTGGATCAAATGTCAGAATAGGTCCTGTTGATTTACTCACCCATTTCTCACTCTACCCCTCTTCGTTTATTGCATCAACTCCTGTCATAGATCCTTCGTACATGACATCTACTATTTTGGGTCCTTCGTCATCTATCTCTGCTAATATATTTTATACATTATAATTCGAGTTATGGTTTTGATTCTCTCTTGCCTACCACTTCGCAAGTAATTGAGGACAGTCTTCTATCACATGATCCAGTGCTCTACAATATGTGCACGTTGTACAAGGATTTGGGCAGTCAAAAGCTAAGAGTCCCAATTGATTACAATTGTAGAATATTACTATGCCTCTACCTCCTCTACCAAAACTTCCTCTTCCTTGACCTCTTTCAAACCCTCCTCGACCTCCTGGATTAAAGCCTCTTTGATTATTATACTGTGGACCAACTCCTTATGTCACGATGTTTTCCTCCTGAATTCTATACATATCTGAAGTACGTTATATCATTAGATCGAATGCGTGGTATCCCTTATCTTCATTCCCTACTGACTTTAAAAAGTTAAGAAATAAATTCCTTGGTATACTCTGGTATTTCTACAGCAGTGGAGAATCATGCAGATGATATCCCCATTTCTTTCATATTTCGCAGTACCCCCTCCTTGTAATGGGTTTGATGCTTCAGTTTCCAAATACTGCACAAAAGTTGGGAATTCGTCCTTTTGGTGGCCTTCATTCCTACACTTGACACACCAAAATTGTTCTCACTTCTCCTTTCCTTTCATCAGTTCTACTAATTGAATTGTCAAGGCGGCTAACTATGTCTATACTTGAGCCATCCCCCCACCATCTCCTACAGAAGATGCTTCCAGCTTCATTGCAAACTCCAAAGCTTCAGCTTGTGATGCAACCTTTTGTTGTATCAATGGGAAATGAATGTGTGGAAATAATCATGCAATAAACCATTATTTATGTTATTGATCAKGAATTTGAAATGTCAACCTACCCATCAAATMCTTAAATATTTTATCATAGTCCCACACTGACTCAATCTGCACTTGTTTAATTCCCTTCAATTATGTGATGTATTGTGACTCATGCTTTGGTTTCTTGAACTCTTTTAATAATGCTTGTCTAATTTCTCCCAGTGTCCTTGCTTGACTTATCAGTGTGGTACTCTTCAGTCTCATGTACCATACTAATGTGCGACCTATAAATGTTGTTTCCAACTACACAATCTTTGTGGCCTCATCCTGGACATTCTTCACAGCCCAAATTGTCTCACATACAAATAGATGTTGTTTTGGGTCCTCCGACCTAACTCCCTAGAACTCAAGCATTCTCAATGTGTTGTCTAACCCTGCCATGGTGTTTTGTGTAGTACCTCCCCCTGGTGATGTTGTCTAACTCTGACTTGATGTATTATTTCTACTTCTTTGGCTACTTATACTTTGTCTTCCTATGTTAACTATAAGTACTTTCGAAAAATCCTCAAATGTTATCTCAGATCTAGGTGACATACACGAGGCCGTGGAATCGACCAACTTGAGTAGGACTTAATGACTCTCCTATTATAGGAATGAACTGAGAATCCTCTTCATCTCCTTCTGTGTGTGGTATTTTGATGATCTGGACTATTATTCATGGTACTCTCCTCTCATACTCATTGTGTGTCTCTCCTTCCTAACCCCCATTATTCAACCTCTTGTACCTTCTTCCACTACGCAGTACTACAAACGTGTCTTATTCTTTTGGAATACCTTCCTCATTCCTCTGCATCCTCAGTCCCTCCCTTCCTTAGTAATTTATTTATTCATTTATTCCTACTGTCATACTATCCCCTAGTCATCCCCTAGCTCCCCTATGTGCAAAAATCCCCTTAGCAATCAGAATACATCATCATCACACACTTGTTGCACAACAAAATCTTTATCTAGGTACCCAATGCTTTCATACACCTTCTGCATGGACCCTTAAATAAATCCCTCTCTGTGACACTATATGACTAGGTACAATCTACTTCAAATTTCGTAATATAACCCCCCAATATGTTATTCAACTAGAATTTGATTGTGCGAGAAGTAGTATTACTTACAAATTTCAATTGTCTTACCAACTCAGGGGTCCAATCCCTTGGCGTTGTAGTATGATATCTTTCAGTATTCTCCACTAATGTTTCTAGCCATTCAAGTCAAAACAATAAAAAATTCTTCAAAGAAAATCTCATGCATCTTTGTGAACACATACCTTTGTAACCATTGTTCGTCGCTCATTCGAGGGTTTATATTCTCTCCTCCTAAAAACTCTTGTTCTTTCCCTTCTAGCCATTCGACGATCTCTTTCTTAGTCGGCCTCCAAAACATTCCCTCAATCACAAATTCTAGGTCTCAGCAATGGAACCATTTGTTGGCGTGCGATTACAAGACCTTGGGCTTAGTTTATTCAACCAACAAAACCCTTCAGATACTGGCCCTTTCGGCATCATCTGCATGCAAGTGAAGTCTCACCCGAGGTATCTATTGGGGCTATAGATACCAAGTTTCTACAAGGATGAGGGAATGTGAGGCTATAATCATCTCCATTACTATATATCCACCCTGTGCGCAATATATTTATTCATGCCCTTTGATTAGTTAACAAACTCTATTGTGCATAGCCCTTATAACATATATTGCAACATAAATAACCCATTGTAACATTCATTATTATTGTGCATCAATCATATAATAAACATTCTATACTAATCATGCACAAATAGAACATCCATGAACAACCACATCAACACAACTCATAGAGACACAAATTTTAACGTGGTTCACCTAATCCTTGAGCTACGTCCACAACGGTTGGCTTTTGTATTATTCTTCATGAAATCACCATATCATGCATGCACACTGCTCTTACAATAGATATAACATATCATACTATCCAAACCTGCCTAGCCGCTCTGTAATGCAATCCTCTCTCTCTCTCTCTCTCTCTCTCTCTCTCTCTCTCTCTCTCTCTCTCTCTCTCTGCAAAACCTATCCAAAACCTCTAGCAAGGATTCTCACTCATTTGCAATGTAATATCTTACTCTCAACAGCGTATTCTTCCCCGACCCATTACATATTTATACATAGAGTTAGGGCTCAAAACCCTAATAGTTTATTCCAAAACCCTAAAATGTCCTAGTTGTTTTCCTTCTTTTTCGCCAGCATGTTGTTTTTCCTTCCTTTGCGCCTACATGTTGTTTTTCCTTCTTTAGCATTGAATTGTTGCTTTCCTACTTTTATGATGAACTGCTAGTTTCCTTCCTTCTTTTGCATTTGCTCTGACTTATGTTTTGACCTTGCAATCTGCTCCCTTTTCTTCGTTTGCACACACACTTCAAAACTTAGTTATTCAAATTTCCTATCCAACACCTCTTGCTCCACCTGAATCACATTCCAATCAATGACATGATTAGCATCATGTATATACTTTTTAAGCAAAGAAACGTGGAATACATTATGAATACTCAAGGATGCAGGTAGAGCCAGCATATATGCGAGATGACCAATCATTTCTAGGATTTCGAATGGGCCACAATATCATGTTGCTAGCTTAAAGAAATTCCCCAACTTCAGGGAACTTCATTTTTCTTTTACTTTTAGGAACACATGGTCACCCACTTTAAATTTTCTAAAAGTTTGGCCTTTATCTGCTTAGATTTTTTTCTATCTTGTGTAGCTTTTAATTTTTTCTTTATTTTTATCATCTTCTCTTCCATTTCGCAGAGCATATTTGGCCCAACCATTGCACAATTTTTTGGGTTATCTCAACTCATAGGTGTGTTGCACCTTCTACCATACAGTGCTTCAAATGGAATCATCTTTAAATATGTCAGATATCCATTGTTTTTGGCAAACTCTACCAAATGTAAGTAGTATTCCCATTTTGATGGCTTATCCATCACATACATCCTTGGAATATCTTCTATTACCTGATTTACCCTCTCTATTTTTCCATCTATCTCGGGGTGATATTGTTGGGTATATGTTATATTCTTTGCATGTGTGTGTGTGGGCACGTCAGATTCGACAATTGTGTCTGACGATCCCTCTAGTAGCGCTCTTTGTGTCATGTGCATTGGGCACTTCCTAGGGGGGTCCCAGGGGGGCCAGGTATGGCCCCCCCTGGTTATGCGCAACGTTCGGGGCAGCGCCCCAAAAAACTTTTTTGGGCAGATTTTGCTATTTTTAGCGGTTTTCTAAATTAATCTCGGATTAAGGGATTAGGGTTTTGGTATCTACGAAATACCTAAAAACATTTTATATATTGTATGGTGAATGGTGAAATTTGATATAATGGAAATAAGAAAGGTTTTCCCCGGTTGAGGGTTTCCGGTATAAATCTCTGTGTACTATGTGTATGAGCCATTGATTAATTTTTTTTGTTGCTTAAGAATCTATATGCATTGCTTTACTTCACAGGTTTAAAACTTACATGTGGTATCAAAGCTCATTTTTGGCTTCAGAGGGATGCCTTTGTTGTTGAGGGTTTGGCTCGGTCTTGATAGATCAAGTTCATCTTGGGTCTGTGATAAACCTGGGTTTAGTGGAAGATTTTGCAGTAGTTATTCAAGTGTATAAAGAGGAATGGAGAGCTCTTCTAGAATGGAGATAGAGAAGTGCAACAGTAAAAACTTTGAGCTATGGAAGCTCAAGATGGAGGACCTTATTGTAGACAAAGAACAATGGATCGATGTGGATCCTGGTACACAGCCTACTGGTGCATAGCCTACTGGCACACAGACAACTGGTACACAACCTACTAGTACACAAATTACTAGTACACCACCTATTGGTATGTCAAAGGAAGATTGGGAGAATTTGGACAGAAGAGAAAGGAGTATTATTCGACTCTGCCTGCCAGATTCGGTGTTGTTGAATGTCTTGGGAGAATCTACAGCCAAGGAACTATGGAATAAGTTAGGGAATTTGTATCAATCAAAGTCCCCGGTAAACAAGTTGTTTCTTTGAAAGAAGTTGTATCATCTTAAGATGGAAAATGGAGATTATGTGACAGAACATCTAAATTCCTTTAATACTCTAGTAAGTCAGCTTGTCTTTGTTAATATTATGATTGCAGAAGAAGATAAGTGTATTACTTTGTTATTTTCTTTGTCGGACTCTTGGGATAATCTGGTTGTAGCAATTGGTAGTACCACTCAATCTACATTGAAGTATGAGGATGTAGTTTCATCCTTGTTATCTGAAGAGATGAGGTGGAAAAGCATGGATATCATAGCACAAATGATTTATCTATAAGAGGTCGTACCCAAGACAGGAATCCTGGTAAGCCTTCAGGGGGGAGATCTAAATCTACAAGTAGATCTAAGTCTCCACAAAAATCTTTGAGGAAATGTTGGAAGTGTGGTAAAACAGGGCATTATAAGAAATATTACAAGTTTAAGAAGGTTGAAAAACCAAAGGGATCTGATAGTACCTCTTCCACAGAGGCAAAAACCTCCATTGAAGAAGGAGGTGATGTTTACCTAGCATCTACAGGTACACATGCAGACCGTGATGTATGGTTGATCGACTCAGGTGCATCATACCATATAACTCATCACAGGGAGTGGTTCTCTGAATATGAAAAATATGATGGTGGTGATGTATTCCTAGGAGATGACTCGAAAAAAAAAATCATGGGACGTGGAAAGGTTAAGTTGCTGCTAAAAGATGGAAGGATTATAACTCTCCCTGGGTTTCTACACATTCCAAAACTAGCCAGGAGCTTAATATATGTAAGTAATTTGGATGATGCAGGAGTGGATACTGTATTTGGAAAGGGAACTTGCAAGATGGTACGAGGAGCAATGGTGTTGATGAGGGGAGTTCGATGTGGAACTCTGTACAAGTTGTTGGGAAGCACTTATACTAATGGGTGTAACAATTATGTTGTCCTTGATAAGACAAATAAAGAAGACAAGACCAATACCATCCCTGAAAAGAAGATTATGTTGTGGCATCAAAGACTGGGGCATATTGGAGAAAAGGGCCTTCGAACACTACACGGTAAATGACACAGCCCTCCTAACTCGCAGGTCGGAAGTCCATGTACACAGGATCGTTCTTCTTCTACGTCCCAAAGAGCTCTCAATAATAGGCTCTTCTATTTCCCTTTCGGGAAATCTGCACCCACAAATAACCTTAAGAAATTCCCCCCTTTATACTTCGGGAGATCGAACTTCACAATTTCCCCAATCCGGTGGTCAAGCTCCCTGCTCTCAAATCCTCGAAACCTGAAAATAGTCAACACTTTGACCTTTCCCTTGCCAATTTTGGATTTCTTCTTATCGCGAGTTCGCGAGTTGCGATGTCATGCAACTCTACTCCACGAACCCTGAAATCCCGATTCTCTATTTCCCGAAATCCCGATATGTCAACCTTCGACACGATTCCTGGCGTTGGTCCCACAACTAGACTTTCTGCCTTTTTGGGACTTCGCACTTCGCAAGTCTTAATGTGAAGATTTCTGGACTTCAATCTACGAAACCCCGAAATGGAAATCCACGACCAAATCCAATGACTCCTCTTGGCTTGGATCTATGGTTATGTCTCTCCTGAGCTTGAACCTTTGAAAACACTCTTCGTAACTCCCCTGCTCCTCTGCAAGATCTGACAGTTCGCGGGACTTCATGAATTCTCCACGAAAAATTCCGACCATCCGTTCTCCCTTCTAAGAACTTCTACAACTTTTTACCAAAGTGTTTTTCAACGGTGCTTAATTGCCTGTGACACAAACTTGCGACGCCTTCTTAATGCTCCAATGCACAAACCTCATGTGCTTCTCTTCGACAATTTCGAAGGCTTTATCCTTCTTGAGCTTTTTCCAACTCTGAGTCGTAAAGAAGACTCCTGCACGCACTCCTTGTGGTAAATCCTTCAATTACTCCAAGGAATTGAAGTCCTTCGACTCTGTGCACTCTTTGCAGCAGTAGTCCTTCGACTCTGTGCACTCTCTGCAGCAATAGTCTTTCAACAATTTCTCAAGTTCGCAAACTCTAGGACTTTACTCGACCTGCACACTCCTTGCACGGCTCTTGTGCCTAGCTGCACTTCTGAGGGAATGAGAACAAAATCTATCTTATCTGAGCTTTCAGAGACAAACCTCTGAACCCTTTTTCAATGCACTTCTTGCGGACAATTCAACTACACTCCTTGCAGGAACTCTTGCTCAGATAAAGAAACAATTGAAACTCATTTCCCTTACTCTCTCTCTTTCTCAGGTTTCAAACATTTAACAAGAAATCATTCATAGATAGCATGAAATCAAATGCATGATAGAAAGAGTAAAACATTCATGAGCATAACATTCAACAATACGTACACAGAGAATATTTGAACACCATGAGTCTGAATCAAAACCCTTTTTGTATTAATCCAGAACTTATGTACATGGAATTCGTTTATACAGCTCTTTGCTTCATCTCTTCTATGCTTTGTGCTCTCAATTGACATCCTTGATGTTACAATACACAATGAGGGTGTCTATATCACGTTTCCCTCTTTCATTCTAAGTTGTCTAATCTATGCATTAAATTCTATCTACTTGCATTAACTATTTTAAATGCCTTCTACCTACTAAGGATGAGAGCGAATCGCTTGAGGTCCATTTATATTATACAAGTGTCCCCTTTGTTTAATTATCTCATTTTCATTATATAATATTTTCAAAATTTTCGCTGGGTGCTTTTCCAGCTGTCTTTTATCTCCGCGCTGGCTCGCTTGAGATGCTCCTGCATCATACTCCCTTGCTTGAAAATTTTCATGGGCTCCTGTCCATGAGCTCGTGCATGGTCTGTCCATTCTTCTGGATCTCTGCTTCGTTCTCCCAGTTGGCATCTTCAACTGGATGGCCCTTCCATTTGACCAAATACTTAAAGTATTTCTTTCGCCTGGTCTTCCTGCTGACCCTTTTGTCCAATATGCGCTCCATCTGCAGCTTTTCTGCAACTGGAATCTACTTTCGCCACTGAACCTCTGGTTGTTCATTTCCTGCTTCTGCTTCCTTGGCTTTATATGGGTACAAATCCGAGACATTGAATATTGGAGAAATTTCGATCCCATCAGGTAATTCAATCTCGTAAGCATTTGCCCCAATTTTCTTCAAGACCTTGCATGGTCCAATTTTCTTCATTTTTAGTTTATTATATGTTCCTCTCAGGAACCTTTCCTTTCTCGAATGTGTGAGGATCAAATCGCCAACTTCAAATTGAAGTTGTCTCCTATGTTGATTTTCTCTCCGCTTATACTCTTGGCTCAAACTCTGCAATCGTTCCTTCACCTGGCTATGAAATTCCTTCATCGCCTCTGTGAAATCTCGTGCACTAGCACTCCTAGTCGAAGTCTGTTCTGAATCTCTTGGCTCGAAAATTCCTCTCATTTGTATGTCATAAACAATCTGAAATGGACTCTGTCCCGTGCTTCTGTTAACTGAGTCATTGTAAGCAAACTCCGCCTGTGCTAATATGTTATCCCACTGGTTGTGGTGTTCTGTCACCAAGCTCCTCAGTAAGTCTCCCAGACTTATGTTCACCACTTCTGTCTGTCCATCCGTCTGAGGATGATAAGCTGAACTAAATGACAAGTTAGTTCCCAGCTTCTTCCATAAGGTCCTCCAGAAGTGTCCTACGAACTTAGTGTCTCTATCTGAAACTATGCTTCTTGGCAAGCCATGAAGTCGAATGACTTCTTTGAAAAACAAATTTGCAATGTGAGTTGCGTCACTGATTTTCTGACATGGAATGAAGTGTGCCATCTTGGAAAATCTATCCACCACCACAAATATCGAGTCAAAGCCTCTTTTTGTTCTTGGCAACCCCAATATAAATTCCATGCTAACTGCATCCCACGGCCTCTCCGGTATGGGTAATGGTTGATAAAATCCTTCATTCTGCCTCTTTCCTTTCAAATGTTGACAAATTCTACATTTTTCCACAAATCGTTTGAATTCTGCTCGCATTCCTAGCCAAAAATATGACTCATTCAATTTTGCGAACGTCTTGTCATGACCGAAATGCCCGACCAATCCTCCACTGTGTTTCTCCTTCAGCAAATTCTCCCTCATGGAGCATTTTGGAAAACAAAGCTAATTACCTTTAAACAGTAATCCTTCCTGGATCATGTATTCTGTCCATTGGCTTCTATCCCTGAGAATTGGATTCTCAGCTACTTCGTACACCTCTTTAAAATTTGGATCAGCTTGATACATCTCCTTGAAATCATCAAAACCCAACGTTTTGACTTTGAACTCCTACAATAGCAAACACTTCCTTCTCAAAGCATTAGCAACTTTGTTAGCAGTACCAGAAATATGTTTAATCACAAAAGTGAAATTTTGCATATATTCAACCCATTTTACATGTCTTTGATTCAACTTTTCCTATTGAGTCACAAATTGCAATGCATGATTGTCACTGTATAAGACAAACTCCTTCGAGATCAAGTAATGTCTCCATTTCTTCAATGTCTGAATGATAGCATAGAACTCCTTATCATAAGTGGAGTATTTGACTTTCGCTTCATTTAGCTTCTCGCTGAAGTATGTTATCGGCCTGTCTTCTTGACTCAAGACTGCCCCTATTGCAAATCCACTTGCATCGCATTTCACTTGAAATGTCTTTTGGAAATCAGGCAACACGAGGATTGGTTGTTCCGTGATCTTCCTTTTCAACAAATTGAAACTTTTTTTGGCTTCCTCTGTCCAGTGAAAATATTTGTGTCTCTTCTTCACTATGTCCATCATTGGTGCACTAATTCCACTAAAATTCCTGATGAACTTTCGATAGAAACTAGCCAATCCGTGAAAACTTTGCACCTCAAAGATATTCTTCGGTGACGGCCAATTCTTTATTACCTCCACTTTATCTGGATCCATCCTCAACTTATCTGCAAAAATAACAAACCCCAAATAAATGAGCTCTGTTTTCATGAATGACTTCTTCATGTTTATTAGCAGCTTCTCCTGCTATAACCTCTGCATCATGGTAGCCAAATGTTTCAGATGCTCTGTATTTGTTTTACAGAAAATCAGTATGTCATCAAGGTACACAATAACAAATTTTTCGATGAAATCCTTCAGGACTTCATTCATCAATCTCATGAAATTACTCGGTGCGTTTGTTAAACCAAACAACATGATAAGCCATTCGTATAACCCTTCATTGGTTTTGAATGTTGTCTTCCATTCGTCACCATCCCTCATACGAATCTGGTGATATCCACTCTTTAAGTCAATCTTCGGAAAAAAAAAATGCTCCACTCAAGCAATCCATCAGATCATCCATCCTTGGCAATGGAAATCTGTACCTGATGGTTATCTTGTTGATCACCCTCGAGTCGGTACACATCCTCTAGCCTCTGTCTTTCTTTAGACTGAGTACTGTCGGAACAGCACACAGACTCAAGCTTTCTCTGACCAAACCTTTGTCCAACAAACTCTGGACTTGTCTTTTGACCTCTTCATTCTCCTGCGACGTCAATCTGTACGCTTCTTTGTTTGGAAAACTAGCTCCAAGTATGAGATCAATATGATGACTCACACTTCTGATAAGTGGTAACGAACGAGGTAGTTCGTCCACTACTATGTCAGCGAACTCTTCCAGCAATTCCTTAACCTCTTCTGGTAAATCATCTACCCTGGTGTTGGTTAAAACAATCT
>JASDQU010586475.1:51349-61700 GCA_032191745.1 Picea mariana | reverse complement strand
TGAAAAAAATGATCAAGAGCAGCCTGCTCTGATACCACTGATCCGGATTATTTTCGGCACGAAATGAGAGCGGAGATATAATAAAGAAATACAGAGAGATATTGCGTATATCCAATATTATAATAGAAAAATATCATAGATGCAACCATAAACACAGAGATACAGTAATACATGATTTCTATTAATGAAAGAAATGTACAGAGACTGTTAAAATACAAAGTGAAAGACTCGCTAGAATGGTGGAAGCTTATCTCTGAGAAGAGATGTGACGGCTACTCGCATTCGCAATAAGATGGTTACAATGAGGCTCTAAAGGAATTTTTACAATAAAAAGGATGCCCCGAAACCCTATACATCCAAAAACATAACCCTAGGAGATGAAGCGTCAAAAGTCGTGTGGGCCCCCTTTGGGTAAGTGAGGACATCAACTTCCTGGGGTCGTAACTTTTTCATATGATCTCTGTTTTAGGCGTGTGATAGCTCTTTGGAAAGGTATTGTAGAGGAGATTCTTTTTGGGGGCTCAATTATGCCTTCTTATATCACTGAGAACCTCTATTTTGAAAAACCTTCATTTGGGCCCTCAAAATGGCCCCAGAAGTTAAAAACTGCTAAAAATATTAAATTGCCAAAATTGCCAGAAAATTGTTTTGAGCCAGTCGAAAAAGGTGGGTGGCCACCAATATCCACCCGGATCAATCCTCCCTCCTTAGGAAGCAATGTTCTCCATTACGTTGAGTTCCCGGGGGAGAGGGAAAAGTGTTTGTTGAATCTGCATCTTGGTGAGTTGCTTGCCTTGCTGGAGACATCGTGCTGCTCAGTTTGTGGAAGTTTGTCACGAACATGTTGAGGATGAGGTTGTTCAACAAGTAGGTCTACATGAGAAGGGATCTTTGTTCAACGATTTTCAGAAGGGATCTTTGTGCTTTTTTTCAACCTTGTTGACTTGCTTCTGTTTGATAGAAGGTGCTTGGGGCGAGGTTGCAGTGGTTGCAATGTCCTTCTATTCTCCTTTTGAACAGATTGTGAAGAGGCTATATTTTGCAGTATGAGATACTAACTTGCGACACTTTTTAGGTGGAACAGTAGTTGGAACTACCTCTGGTATTTTGTAGAGATGACCCCCCACAGAAACAACGACACTGCAGGGTCGAGACTCATAAATAGCATGGTGCTTCCACATATATGGTTGGCCCAAGAGAACATAAAAAACATCCAGTGGGGCAACATCACATAATACCTCATCCTTGAAGGGTTGGATTCCGTATGACAATCAACACTGTTGGCTGACACAGAGATCTCATCCTTGGCGAAGGCACTCGATGTTGTATGGCTGCAGGTGTGGTGTTGTCGACAATCCCAACTATTTGACGACCTCTACTGAGATGAGGTTCTTCTGGCTTCCGCTATCAACAATAAAATGCAGCGGGGTCCCCTTCACCCACATCTATGAATGAAAAAGGAACTCCCCCTCTTCAGGATCTGTTGGTTCTTCTGTTTGAATTGTTGTGGTCGCGACAATAGCAATGGGGTCTACGTCAATGATCTGTCCTTTACAATTATTATCAGAATCAGGGTTCGGATATTTGTCTTTGATCTCGGCCACCAATGATTGTTTTGAGTTACATTCATCAATGTTGTTCCAGGGGCTTTTGTGGAACTCGAACCATTTTCCAGTGTCCTTCTTTGTCTTCTCATGACCCTTCTTTTCCTGTGTTTTGGACTAGTTTTTGGGAGACTGTTTGTTAGGGCCGTCTTTGTCATACTTTGGTTGTTGCGGATTTGTAGACCCGAACTCCCGTTTATTCTAGTGCTTAAATTTCTTCTCGATTTTAACATCATATCGATAAGCAGCACCGAGTGATTAGATGTCTAGAAAATCCATTTCAGTCTGGATGTATCTATGTAGAGCCCCATGGTATTTCAGAACCAAATGTCACTCGGAGTCTTTGTCACTCAGCTTGGTGCATAAGGTATGGAAGGTATTGATGAACTCTGGAACTTCTTGGCCCCTCTCTTGCCACAGTGTGTTCCATCTCATGTACTGTTCCTCATAGTTGCCAACAGGGTAATACTGTTCCTTTACCACATCCACAAAAAAATCCCAAGTGGGATCGGCCCCATATATTCCAGACTCCTCTGTGGAAATTTGCTACCAGTAAGTTTCCCACCAATGTTTGACATGAGAGAGAGCTTTAAGGAGTGAAAAGGTGATATTTTCTTTGTCGGAAAAATTATGAATAGAGAAATAACCTTCTAGCAGAGTTAACCATATTTCTAGGGCTTCTGCATCTATATGTCCTTCAAATACAGGAATATCAAAATTAACTTATACCTTGAAAGTCGAGGTGCCTCCAAAGTGGTTGCTTAATGAAGATGCACTTGATTCTATCAGCAAGATTTTATGGATGTGGGCAAAATTCTCCATCATTTCGTCTCTCTGTCGTGTGAGAGCTTTCTCAAGAAATAGATTGATAGGATTGTCTGCTCCGTCGTTTTTCTTTTCTTCCGCCATTGGGTGTTTCTTGGGTGTGTGAGAGTGATTGTCTTCAAGAGAGACAAGATCGAGACCCAACTTGCTATACTCAGACCTCATAGGGGACATGCACTGAAAAAAACGATCAAGAGCAGCCTACTCTGATACCACTGATCCAGATTATTTTCGGCACGAAATGAGAGCGGAGATATAATAACGAAATGCAGAGAGATATCACGTATATCCAATAATATAATAGAAATATATCAGAGATGCAACCATAAACACAGAGATACAATAATACATGATTTCTATTAATGAAGCAAATGTACTGAGACTGTAAAAATACAAAGTGAAAGACTCGCTAGAATGGTGGCAGCTTTTCTCTGAGAAGAGATGTGACAGCTACTCGCATTCACAAGAAGATGGTTACAATGAGGCTCTGAATGCCTTTTTACAATAAACAGGAATGCCCAAAAACCCTATACATCCAAAAACCTAAACCTAGGAGATGAATCGCCAAAAGTCACGTGGGCCCTGTTTGGGTAAGTGAGTACATCAACTTCTCGGGGTCGTAACTTTTGCATACAATCTCCGTTTTAGGCGTGTGATAGCTCGTTGGAAAGGTATTGTCGAGGAGATTCATTATGGGGGCTCAATTATTCCTTACTATATAATTAAGAACCTTGATATTGAAAAACCTTCATTTGGGCCCTCAAAATGTCCCAAGAAGTTAAAAACTGCTAAAAATAGTAAATTGCCAAAATTGCCAGAAAACTGTTTTGAGCTAGTCGGAAAAGGTGGGTGGCCACCGATATCCACCTGGATCAATTATTGCAGGTTCATATAAAAATTTTCAAGAATAGTTGCACCTTTACATGCTTTAACTTTTAATGTGGAATTTCAGTGGTCTGATAAGTGTGATGTTGCGTTTGTAGAACATAAAAGGTTAGTTTCAACAGCACCGGTGCTGAGAGGACCAAACTGGAAATTTCCATTTCACATCTCTTCAGATGCATCAGATATCACCATACACACTATCCTTGGACAGGAAGAAGACAAGAAACCTTATGCTATTTATTTTATTAGCAAAAATCTTACTCATGCTTAATTAAATTACACAGTAACAGAAAAATAATTTTTAGCCGTGATACATGCTATTAATAAATTTCGCCACTATATAACATGTTATCCAATTATTTTGTATACTGATCATTTTTCTATCAAATATTTAGCTAACAAACAATTACTAATGGACGGGTTACTCGGTGGTTGTTGCTATTGCAAGAATTAAATATCACCATTAAGGATCGGCCCGAAAAAGAGAATCTTGTTGCAGATTTATTGTATCGCGTACCCAAAATAGATAACTCTTTGACAATTTAAGACCAATTCCCAGGCAAACACTTGTTTTTTGTCACTATTAAGAAGCATTGGTATGTTGATATGGAAAACTACCAACACACCTATCATCAAGAGAAAGGAAACTAATCGTTCAACACAATGCACGGTTCACCTGGATTGGTGGATATCTTTTCCACACGGGGTATGATCTTCAGATTCAAATATCTGTCAGAGATGATGAAATTTACGATGTCTTGAAGACAGGTCACAATGAGCCTTGTGGCTGACATATTGTAGACCACAAAACTGGGAATAAGGTCTTACAGATGGGCTACTATTATCCCTCAATATTCAAAGATGCAAAGAAATATGTCTAGGCATGCGACAACTGTTAGAGGATGGGTCGACTAGGTCAAGCTAATGAAATGCCCCTGCAAGAACAAGTGGTGGAGGAACCTTTCGAAAGGTGGGCACTGGATTTTTTTGGCTCCTTCAACCCAAAATCAAATCAGAAAGCTCATATACAAGTTTCAACAAACTATATGACCAAGTGGGTAGAAGAGGTGGCTTTGCCAAACGCAACTAAGGAGGCATTCATTAAGTTTATCTTTGAATTATTTATACACTATGGATTACCCAGGGAAGTAATCACTAAAGGAGGGTCACAATTTACAACACATAAAATCACGGACACTCTGTGCAATTATTGTTGGCCCTTGACCAAGTTTTGGGAGATCCTTGGTCAAGTTTGACCTATTTTGGGACTTCGACAGTCTATCGAAGACGGAGCACAAGACGAAGCAGAGATCATGGGATCTCAACCCCCTTTTGGGTCCTTTTTTGGATTTGGGATTATGTAACGGATATGGGATGTCATCCCGTGGGTTTACCCATGCTTAGGCCTATTTTGTAATGTATAAATAGAAATCTAGGCCATGTAAGGAATATATAAGAGAAGTGCATCTAGGTGATGTTGTGCTAAGTGCAGGTATGGTTTGTAGATGCTTTGTGCATATTGTGAGAAACTTGTAGAGCTAAGTGCAAGTGGTTGTGACAGATTATGACATGGTTTGTGCTAGACTTAGCTCGGGGAAGGAGGATCTGGTGGGGTGCGCGCTGATCTCCTGTCCTATGTGGAGTAGGGTTTTTGTGGCTCTGTGCATGTAGATGACTGATTGAAGACAATAAAGAGTAAGATTTGGTGGACGTAGCCCCAAGGTGGGGGTGAACCACGTAAATACTGTGTTATTCTGCTCTGTGCGATGTTATGATCTGTTTATGTCTTTACTTGCTAATTTCTTTGATATAGATAGATATATCTATTTGTGCTTTGTGCTTATGATGACCCTGGATGCTAGATATGACCTATGTGAACTTGCTTAGTGCTTGAATCTACTAGAGATAATCTATTTCTTTATGTTAAGTGCTTATATACATTAGATCTGGTTGAATATTGCAATGCTCTGTTTTATCTGTGAAGTAGATATTGGTTAAATAATGATGAACCGGCGGTGCTAAATGCTCTATTAAGTATTATAATCACATATCTATGTCCTAGCTAAGGTTGCAAACACCTGAGTCCTGCAACCACCTCTGCCTCTACCTATGGTGAGACTTCATGTGCTTCGTAGGTGTTGCCGAAAGGGCCGATAGTTAGGGTTTTGTTGGTGCATTGTTGTAGAGTTGAAACTTAGGTCTGCCCCTATGCCAACAAATGGTTCTGTTGCTAGGACTTGAAACTATGATTGCTGAGAACTGAAAAAAAAGAAGCTTTGTGCAAAGACCTGACCTGAAATTGTGAAAACTCTGTGCGTAGATCTATTGCTCTAAGTGTGCAACATTCTACTTGACATGTGAAGCTCCGTGCCGAGAAAATAAGTCTGATCTGAAGAAAAGAGGTAAGATATAGAGGCTTTGTGCTCTAAGAAAGTTAAAAGTGAGATTTTTTTATTAAAAGAGGTAAGATCTGCAATCTTTGTGCTCTGATAAAGGTAAGAATATTGAAAAATTCTAGATCTGAAAGATTTGTGCTCTGTAGAAGTAAGATAAGTGGAAATTTTTGTTTCAACAATATGGATATAGGTATGTTTGCTAGAGCCTATCCTAGTTTGAAAACTATGGCATTAATAGATGAAAGAAGGTTTGATATGAGTAGATATAATAAGAATAGTGAAAGATATGTTATACCTATTCATAGAAAGAATTTTTTGACTAACAAATGGGTGCAGGATCCTAGAAATAATTTGTTGCATGTCAACCCCTATGATCCTAGCATGCAGTACAAGAAAGGTTGGGGATCATTTGAAAGAAAGAGAGGATTAACCCTGTTTTACAGTTGCAGAAAACCGAGACATATTGCTAAGGAATGCCCTAGAAGAAGACCCAGTTGTCTTTGTTGCAAAGCTATGGAGCATGAAGTATTGGATTGTCCTAGAATGATTTCTAAGCATGAAGAAATGAACATGAGACAAGAAAACCCTAAGGGAGATCCTAATACTAAGATTATGTTAGAACCCTAGAAAGAATCCGAGAAAGTATTGCTACAGATGAAAGAAACCCTGAATGACCACCGACATGTCAGATTATTAGAGATCTTCAAAGAAAAAGAATGCATTGAAGAAAGAATAGGAGACTTTGACATTGAATGTGTTCTGGATGAGGAAACATGGGTGAATATTATGACAGAAAGAACTTGGGAAACCTTAGGAAAGCCTACTATGATTCCTTCATTGGGAGGAATAGGATTATTCAGAGGAAAGCTGATGAACCTATGTGGAAATCTCACCCAGATACCTATGAATGCAAATGGAACTTCGACAGAAGAAGATTTTGAGATTATTAAATTTACTGAGGACAATGCTCCCTTTACCATGTTACTAGGAAAACCTTGGATTGAAAGGGATCAGGCTAGAAGGAAAGAAGAAGAAGAAGTTTTAGAGCAGAAGAAACCGGAGTTAAAATAATTCATGACTAGGAGGATCGCACACTTGATTGAAGAATAGGAGAACTGAGTGAAGCTAATTAAAAACAGAGACTTGGATGTCGAAGTTGGAAGAACACAAGAGGACTCACAAAAAACTGAAGTACCTACCCCAGATAAAGAAATAATATTATCCTAAAAGAATCTCAACAATGTGAAGTCATTGTTTCAAAAGGAGATAAGAATCAGAATGGAAAAAGGAATATCGAGACGAAGCTCACTGGAAAGAAGGCTAGAAAGATAATTAATAAGAGAGATAAGATCGACAAGTTTCAGAATGTTCCAAAGGGAACCTCGCAGAAGGAAAAGTTGCAAAATTGGAGCTTCGTCGGGATATCAGAACAACGACACATGGCACTTCACCATAGCGAAGCAATATAGCCATTGGGGACATTATAACCATTCGGTCGATGCTTCGAATGGATAGAAAGACATTTACAGATAGACATCTCACCATCCGACCGTTGGGACTGTGCCATAATGGACATAACAAAGTTAATGAAGGCTTCATACCCGTTTCAAGGGACCCATTGTCGAGTTACCTATTTATCCCGTCACGCCATGCACCGAGAACACTTTTTCCAATCGTGAATTTGAGCTCCCAGACTTGTTGATTTTACACAGTGTTCATTGCCCTCTATCCTATTGCAGTGTCTAAGTTACCCTCTAAACTCGAAGATTTCTAACCCCGAGTGTGTATGTCGGACGATTTGAGCATTTCTGAGCAAGTTGTTGATGAAGTTCTAATCGACCTCATGACTGAAAGATTCATGTCAATGTCTACAGGTGTACAAGAATCATCGACGAGAGGACTACAAGCCTCTCTGGTGACTTCTCGTGGAGCTGGACCATCCCGACCATCAGATGAAAAGTGAACCAAGCACAGGGATGATCTGGTGAATTCCAAATTGATCTCAACTATATTACCCACCTATATTCCACCTCTAAGCGGCACAGTAAATCGAGACAGCATACCTAGAGATTTTGAGTATGCCTTGGTCACTACGTACCTCCCGAAGGGGATCCCCGTAGTTCGATCAGACCAAGATAAGATTGCAGCGTTGAATTTTAGAAAATTCAACCTCAGAGATCGCAAAGTATATAACATACTCACCCCACATAAGTGCCTGACATGGAATAAAGGGAAAAACTCGAATCTTGTCCCTCAGTAGTGGACTATGGACCTCACGGAGTCCACCCTGCTGAATGTCATGAAGATTCCCCACTTTGGAAGACACCAGGAGGTGAATGCATGTGTCAAGATGTTGTTGTCTTGTTACCGTGGTGGTTATCTATGGATAAAACATCGTATAACAGTTGATCCGATGCTGATCAATTGGATCATGGGCTTGAGTATGTAAGGACCTGATCCAGAATATTTCTATCCCGGAAAAACCATGGATCACACTCTAGCACAGAAGATCAAGGACACTTATTGCGATGTCAAGAAGGGGACGCGAGGCTACAAGGTAGCTTCTATCTAGAGTGGCACAATATGACTCTCCTATTAGTTGATTGCAAGGAAGTTAGTAAGAAAGAAATGACCTACCCAAGTCATCGATTTTATAGTTGACCTTGCAGGGAAGTGCGTGGAAGGCCTTCAGATGAACTGGGCGAAGTACCTGGTGAATCAGTTGGAACTTGACTGCAGAGAAGAACAGGATCAAGGATATGAATTTCATTTCAGATGGCTCTTGATTCTTATAGCTTTTATTGCTTGGGAGATGCCAGAAGGTATGACCTTCCCGGACATCGAGATTTTTGAACCGCTGGCTGTGAAGTTCAATACACTATGGTATTCAAGCGATATGAATAAACAGAGGAAGTCAAATGTTTTTTTTCATACCTACTACAATTAGTGGAAGACATCCATCCGTTCTGAGCCTCGCATGACTCTGAACACTCTACATAGGTTTCAGCCTTTGATGAAGTTTAGCGAAGATCGACATTTTATTTACATCACAGTGTGCGTCAACAAACATAAACAACAACTTCAATCCTACTATTAGATGACGAAGGAGGACCTGGAGGATATCACTAAGGACTGATCGGCGGACCTCCTTATTCTAGTAGACCCTACAAAGATATCTAACATAGATAACCCAGAAACAATGCATGATACACCCGAAAGCAGCAGGACAAAGAAGACCGAATAGGTCCAAGAATTAGACAGCGCATCAGTGAAAACTGCTTCCATATCACCAGAGCAAGAAGGTGATGGTGAAGATTTGAATGACAAAGAAGTTGAACAAAAGCAAGGATACTAGGTTTATCCCCTGAAGAAGAGGAAAGGTTCACCTCTGAAACCTTCCTCCTGAAAGAAATCGAAGGCACCATTACCAAGATGCACACTGTCATCACCTTTGATGACTTCTACTTCCTTATAGCAGCCTTGCAAGATGCTTAGCTGGAAATAGCAGAGAAACAAGAAGAAAATCAAGAGGAGATGTATGATCGAATTGATACTAAACTCTTAGGGGTACAACAGGCCCTACAGTCCAACCGCATAGTCTCCACTACACTGGGAGAACCACAATTGGGAGATGAGCCAGCTCAACTCCACCGCCTAGCCGATACAGTCGAAGATTTCCTTTGACGAGCACAGGAAGAAATAGAGCGAGCCACCTAGGCTTTGAAACAAATACAAGGAGTAGTCATAGAGCAATGCAGTGCCGCAGAACAGGAAAAGATTACTCTCCAAGCAAAGTTTGATGAAGAAAAAGAACAACTACAAGAAGAAAAGGAATATTTTTTCGCGGAGCAAATCGAAGTAAAATAAGTGATCAACAGAGCACTTTGCTTTGTGACAGTCTTAGAAATCAAGGCAGAAATCCGAGTTACATAGCAGGTGAACCATCTCGTAGAAGCCATCCAGCAACTACAACAACACATAGCATATTTGGAGCTACAAACTATACCTGAGACCCCACAAGATGTAAGAGACCAAAGAGAAGCAACCGCCCAAAGCACAGTTGAAAGGATAAAGGCTCTTACCCTGAAATGTAATAAACTCACTGATATCAGTGCCTAGACCTATGAACAACTCACGAAGAACCCAGAATTGAAGGCACTGGAGTCGCAGCTCTAAGAGGAAAAGTATCAATACAAAAAGATACAGGCATTGTTGAAGCCCCTGTCAGCTTTGGAAAGTATGAAGTTCTCCCAAGAGATATGCATTACACAATACCATATCCACACTATCCAGAGCAGAGTTATGGATGTAACTCAGAAACTCCAACCTGTACAAGAAAAGGATTACCATTTTTTTACAGAAGTAGAAGGCCAAGGAGCAGAGCTAGAGAAGGTTGTCACTACAACTGAACAATGTCTAGAGGGACCTATCAACGATGCAGTCATCAAAGAGTTCATTGAATAGGAGGCCATAGAACAACAACAAGTCAAAGCATCTCAAGCCAAGCTCAAGGAATTCAAAGCAGAACTAGTCAAGCCAGAGTGACTCGAGACGAGTCATAGGTGAGTGTTGGGGGCCTATTGGCCCTTGACCAAGTTTTGGGATATCCTTGGTCAAGTTTGACCTATTTTGGGACTTCGA
>JASDQU010586475.1:17828-30596 GCA_032191745.1 Picea mariana | reverse complement strand
TTTGATCATATTTGCATACTGAGTTTTTAGTAGCAGTACCTTCTAAAGACTGTGGGCCCATTCAAAAGGAGTTATTGTCTCATCTGTAATTTTATCAATTCTATTTCAGTCTTGTGATTTAAATTTCCTTGCAATAGTTAAGATAAATTTGTGAGCGTGTTGATACTTCTAGGAATTGGTTTTGTTGTTCAATTGTAGAGGATAGATTTTTCATTTAAAGATTGTCGATTGTTGTTCCATTTTAGTTACTACAAGATTATTTCCTGAAGATTCCTTTCATTTTTCACATACGCTGCTCTTTTTATCAAATTCGCATTTGTTGTTCCTTTCGCTTAAATTCACATTTTTTGTTCCTTCTTAAACATGTAGTAGATTAATGTTCTTTTCCAACAGATTAATTAGCCATTGAGAGATTGATTCATTAAATATTTGTGCATATTAAATTACTGTTCCTTAGATAAATGAATTCAGTAAATTGATTGATTCTTTGATTCATGGTTTGTTATTAATCAGATTGCAATTATGTTAAGTGAGTTATTCGTTTCAGAGTTTTTAATGAATGTGTGAAGACTTGATTATTGCAGCAAACTAGATAGACTCATATTTTCTTGAACTGAATTATCTACATGATTTTAACCTCTACAACTATCTTCATAGACTTTGCTGATATTCTTGAAAGAAAGGACGAATCCTCGGTTGATAAATTAATGTCAGACTAAGTTTTTTTTCAGGACATATTTAGAGCCCAATAATTTGTAGCCAGGGGATTCTCACAGGTGGAGGGAATTGATTATGAGGAGACCTTTTCTCCAGTAACCAGATACACCTCCATCCATACTATCATTGAACTAGCTGCATCCATAGGTTGGAAACTACATTAGATGGATGTAAAGACAACATTTCTCAATGGTGAGATAGAGTAAGAAGTTTACATCGAGCAGCCAGAAGGATTTATGATACACGACGAGAAATTACATCAGTGCAGGTTGAAGAAATCCTTGTATGGACTAAAGAAGGCACCTCATGCTTGGTACGAGAAGATGGATTGATTCTTAATGAGTTTGGGATTCAAAAAAAGTGTTGCTAATCCAAACCTATATTATCACATTGTTGGTGATGAGTGCCTGATCTTGGTCCTATATGTGGATGACTTATTCCTCATCGGTTCAGAAAGAATTATTTTTGAATGCAAGTGAGCACTGACTTATGAATTCAAGATGAAGGACCTAGGAATGACGCACTACCTCTTAGAACTATAAGAATGGCAGAGGACTCATGAGATTTTCCTGAGTCAAGGAAAATATATAATGGAGATATTGAAGAAGTTCGGTATGACAAACCGTAGATCCATGCCTACACCAATGGTGATGGATTTGAATAAAATGAACAATGCTTCTATTGATTCATGCGAGATTGATCCACATTTGTATCGACAGTTGATTGGATCATTGATGCATCCAGTTAAAACGCCAGATATATGCTATGCAGTGAATGTACTTAGTCAGTTCATGAGTCAGCCGAGATAGACTCACTAGATAACAACAACACATGTATTGATATATCTACGAGGAACAGTTGGATATGGACTGAGATATGCCTCTAGTGTAGACATGAGTTTGCAGGGATATGTTGATGTAGATTAGGAAGGGAGCACAGTGGATCAGAAGAGCACATCCAATTTTTGTTTTACCTTGGGGTTTGCCATGATTTCCTGGTGTAGCAGGAAACATAGCTCTGTGTCATTGAGTACTGTAGAAGCAGAGTATATAGAATTGAGTGTGGAATTCCACTAAGAAGTGTGGCTTCACAAGCTCCTGATAGATTTATTTTATCATGAGATGGATTCTACCATTATTCATTATGATACCAGAGCTATGTGAAGCTCTCTAAGAATCCTGTGTTTCATGATAGATCGAAACACATTGAGACAAAATATCATTATATCAGAGACATGGTACATAGGAAAGAAATACACGTGCATTACCTTCCTACACATGAGAAGATTGCAAATATCTTCACCAAACCACTTTCCAAGACGAAGTTCGAGTAATTTCGTGAGAGATATGGGCTGGTGGAGAATGCCTCCCTAGTTGAGAGGGAGTGTTGATGATTGCAGCTTCATGAGACATCCTCCAGGACATGTTCTCCTCTGAAACTGAGTTGAGTCTACCTATGAGAGATCCCATGTGTTGGGTGTGTCGTTCCTCTATGGAATGATATGAGATGATGTGTTCCCCTGTGTGTGGTGAGGATTCCCATGATATGGGTGTGTCATTCCTCTTTGTATCAAGATGAAATGATGTGTACCCCTGTGTGGGGTGAATGTGCCCATGTAAGGGGTGTGCATCAGACTCTAGACTGAGTTGTTATGATGTGTGGTCTCCTCCCTTATGGACTCATTTGATTTAGGATTGAGATGGTACTCTAGATGATTCTCCTGTGGACTCAGTGAGATAGAATTTGTTGAGTAGGACGTCCTTCTGGATGAGCATAGGTGGATGTTCCCCCTATTGGTTTAGGACTAGTGGATGTGTGAGATCCCTTGCTATATTGTCTGAGAATAAGATTTACCTGTAACCATAATTGTGATGTAAAGGGTACAAGTCATCCTCACCATATGTGAAATATAATTAATGTTTATTGTAATAATTAATTATTTTATAAGTTATTGAGATCGGTCATGTTGTGCCAATAGACACCACTTTTGGTCTGTTGAGTCTAGTATAAATACAAGTGATTTCCCCATTGAGTAAACACACAAGTCACTTATCATTTGTAAATTTTAGCAAGTACATTTCTAGAGATGAAGTGTGCACCTCTCTTGGGCACAAGTTTCAAGGTAGTAGAGCACCCTCTTGTGTGCATTATTGTTTCATGGTTGGAGGATCTTCTCTTGAGAATATAGCAAAGGATTGTTGGGTTTTTCTCCCTTGTTGAGAAGGGTTTTATGAGTATATTTCTTGTGTTCTTGTGCATGGATATTCTTCTTGTGATCTTGGTTATTGTTGCATTTGTTTATGGTTCAAGTACATGCTAAATGAAATAAACCTCATGCTTGAGCCTATCATAGTGAAAATTCAACATGTGCTCCTCAAAGTTGTTCCTCGTGTCAAAGATTGGTGGGATACTTTCTATGAGAAAAAGGAAACAAATGAACCCTCATTATTTACAATCTCGGTTACCTGGGAGTCCTTTAGGGATGTTATTAAGAAACAATACTACTCTATCAGAAGTCATGATGACCTGTATACAAAATGGACCACACTATGGCATGAAAGAGACCAATCAGTGCCAGAGTTCAAAAATATAGTCCATACCTTGCACACCAAGATGGGTATCAAAGATTCAGAATGACATTTGGTGCTCAAGTATCGTGGTGGTATGCATAGATACATCCAGGATTAAATGGATTTTATGGACATCTAATCCTTGGGAGCGGCCTATCGATATGTCGTCAAAATCGAGCATAAGCTTAAACAAAAGACGTGGAAATTTGGGCCTGGGAACCCATCACATCAAAAGCAAGGAAAGGGTAGTCCCAACCCATAGAACAAAGGATAGAGAAAATATGGAAATCCTTAAGACAACCATTCAAAGCCACAAGAAAATAAGGACATCGAAAATACAAATAAATATATCGGGAAGTGGTGCGACTTCCATAAGAGCCCCTGGAATAACATTGTTGGTTTCCACTCAAAGAAATCACTTGTGGCTGCGGTGAAAGCATCTGATTCAGATGCGGGTTTTGACTTTGAGTCAGAGCCAGAAAGGGGGAGATAGATCATTGATGTGGAACCCAGTGAGACCATTGCTACCACTAAGGTCCAACCCGATGAACCAGATGATCCAGAGGAAGGCGAGCACCTCTTTCATTCACAGATGTGGGTGAAAGGAACCTCGCTACACTTCATCGTTGATAGCGGTAGACATAAGAACCTCATCTCAGCATAGGTCGTCAAGAGGCTATCCCTGATGATGACATCGCACTCGCATCCCTACCCCATTGGATGGCTCCGCTAAGGAATTGATCTCTATGTCAGCCAATAGTGCCTCATGGTGTACAACATCAAGCCCTTTAAAGATGAGGTATTGTGTGATGTTTCTCCACTTGAAGTTTTTGATGTTCTTTTGGGACAACCTTATTTATGGAAACTTCATGCTATATATGAGTCTAGGCCTCATAGTGTTATTACTTCTTTGGATAGGAAATTGTACAAGATACCCGAGGCAATCCCACCTAGTGTTATTTCCTTGATCTCTACCAAGAAATGCAGGAAGTTCATCTCTCAGACTGGGAATTTCTTCTTCTTCATGATTCAATCTTAGAGCGAGCGAAAGATTGCAGCCACATCCAAGGCCTCCATGACTGACCTCTCCACACAATAGAATTAAGTGGATAAATTCGTGGGAAAATAAAAAGATATCTTCTCCTCACCTATCGAGGTATCTCTAAACTGTCAGGTAAAGCATCCCATCGATATGACCCCCGATGCACTGCTACCCAATGGGCCAATCTACCAATGCTCTCTATTAGAGAATGAGGATATCAAGCGATAGATCCAATAAATGCTCCACAAGGGGAACATCCATCCCAGTTCATCACCTTGTGGGAGCCTAATCATGTTGATGCAGAAGAAATATAAGACCTGATGACTCTGCATTGATTATTGAGCCCTAAATAAAATCACAGTTAGGAACCGGTACCCGATTCCCCAAATCAACGATCTCCTTGATCATCTCAAGGGGTCCAAATACTTCAGTAAGATTGATCTGAAGTATGGCTACCACCAGGTCCCAATATAAAATACATATGTATGGAATACCACCTTCAAGTCAAAAGAAGGTATTTTTGAATGACTGGTCATTCCCTTTGGTTTGACAAATGCTTCAACAACTTTCATGAGGATGATGGACGATATTCTATGACCTTTCAACAATGATTTTGTAGTGGTGTATCTGGATGACATCCTCATCTACAACAAGACTTGGGTGGAACACTTGCAACATATTCAACAGGTTATGCACACCCTACGACAACAAAAGCTATATGCCAACTTGGAAAAATGCTCCTTCATCATGGACATGGTCTAGTACCTAGGCTACATCATGGATCAACATGGTGTGCATGTGGATCCAGCCAAGATCTAGGTCATTGTGACTAGCCAGCCCCAACCACACTCACTGAGATTTAGAGCTTCTTAGGCCTTACCAATTTATATCACAGGTTCATGTTGGGATTCTCCCATATTGCATGGGCCCTCAACCAAGTAACTAGGGGTGGTGGTAAGGAAAACTTTGTGTGGGTTCTGTCCCAACAACAAGCGTTTGCTGATTTGAAGAAACACGTGTGCTCATCCTTAGTACTTTCATTACCAGACCTGCAACAACCCTTTGAGATCGAGACACATGCTTCAGACTATGCTGTGGGTGAAATCCTCACTCAACATGGCTACCCCGTGGCCTATCATAATGAGACACTATTAGATGTTGTCTGTAAGTACCCTACTTAATAAAAAGAAATGTACTCCATTGTGAAAGCCTGCCTCCAGTGGAGGCATGGCATTCTTGGAAAGAAGAAAGTGATGCACACTGATCATAAACCACTGTAGTTCATTCGGACACAAGGCAAATTACAGAATGACCGCCATCAAAAGTGGTCCACATACTTGCAACATTTCCACCTCAACATCAAGTATAAAACATGAAGTACCAACAGAGTCCTTGATTTCCTCAGCTAACCTCCAGTCACAACACTCACCACGATGCTAGACTCTTGCAGCCAAGATACCTCTAGATGGCCCCAACTCTATGAGACATAACCTAACTTCGCCACCACCTACCAAATGTTGGGTGAAAACTTAGTTTTCACTAATTTCCATCTTCAGGATGGGTTGTTGTGCCATCCGGTCCATCTTTGCATTCCATCAAGTGAACGAGTGAAGTTGATTTCGAAAGCCCACTACACTTGGGTGGCAAGACACTTCGGTGTTGAAAAGACAATGGCAGTGTTGCAACAACATTTCTACTAGCCGAAACTCCGACAAGATGTTCACAAGTATTACAGGTCCTGCATTTCCTACACTATTCCCAAACTGACCACTAAGAAATAGGGCCTATACACCCCTCTGCCTACTCTTGACAGGCCATGGGAATCCATCTCAATGAACTTCATGTCAGGCCTTCCTTCCACCAAGAGGGGAAATGACTGTGTTTTTGTGGTTGTTGATCCTTTTTCCAAGATGGTGATTATTGCCTCCTGCAAAACGAACATCACAGTGGAGGCTACTTCCAAGCTCTTATTTGAATGAGTATGAGTACATTTTGGAATCCCACAAAACATTGTCTCAGATCGGGACAGCTGATTCCTCAACACATTTTGGTTGAGCCTTTGGTCACTGCTGGACACCAAGCTCACCAAATCCACTCCCTTCCACCCCTAGACAGATGGCCAAACTGAGGTCATCAATCAGATGATCGAGCATATCATGCGCATGTACAATTCTAAGCACCCCCGCACATGGGATGAGAGTCTTCCCTATGTTCAACATATCTACAATTGAGCCCTACATAACTCAACCGACCATAGCCCCTTTCAAGTGGGGTTGGGATTCCAACCATTGGGTCCCCTGGATGTTGCACTTACCCTTGTGGCCACCCCGACCAACTCGTCACCTTCTCCAACTGAATATGACAAATCCACTCGGTTCATTGAGTGGATCTAGCACATCCACCAACAGGTTCATGATATTTTACAAAATTCCAATGCCAAGTACAAGCAGCACCATGATCAACACCAGGTGCCACATAAGTTTCAGGTGGGAGACAAAGTTTGGTTGAACTTGTAGAAAGAACGCCTTATAGGGCCCCATCAAAAGCTTCTCCCACTCTGTTATGGAACTTACACCATCACTAAGGCTATGCATGATAATGATTTTGAGATCAACATTCTCTCTTTCCTTGGCCTACACCTAGTGTTCAACGTGGATCTCCTTCGACCATATTTCCCACTATTATTGGACACCTTAGAGATAACAGAATAGTTGACACCAACAGAGATCAACCTTGACTACATGAAACAAACATCTAATGATCATATTGTGGACACACAGGTCAACAGAACTTGCTAGCAGAGGATCCAACTTTATCGAGTTGTCAAAGTAGGGAAACTCCTCCACCAAGGCAAGTGGCTCACCTGGGGCCAAATTTCTTCATCTGATGGGGGATCTCAATGCAATGGAGACCATTTCTTCCTAAGGGGGTATTATTGAGCTATATTGATGTTGGTGGCCTCCCACCTATAATAACTTGCTCATTTTGGAAGTTTTTCAGTTAGTCAGTTTTTTTCTAGCTTTTGGGTCCTGAACTTTCAGGGCTGTTTTGAGGCCCTAAACAACGTTTTTATGGATTTCCATAGTCACACTTTAGGCATTAGCCAAAGTGTGATAGAAAAATGTGTATTCCTCGGATAGACCTTTCCAATGGTCTATATTGTGCCTAAAACAGAGATCATATGCAAAAGTTACGACCCCAGGAAGTTGATTCACTAACTTACCCCAACATGGCCCACATGAATTTTGGTGCTTCATCTCCTAGGGTTAGGTTTTTGGATGTCAAGGGGTTTGGCATTCAAGTTTATTGTAAAAATTGTTGGAGAGCCTCAATGTAACCATCTTCTTTTGAATGAGCACAACCGTCACATCTCTTCTCAGAGATAATCCGCCACCATTCTAGCAATCTTGTTTTCAGTGTGCATTTTACAGTTTCAACATATTTCCTGATTGAATAGAAGCCAATTTTACTATATCTTTGTTATTGTTCCTTGTGTTTTTCTGTGTTAAGAATAATAATAATATATACTCATTTCATTATGCTCATAAAATACATATCACTCCAGTACCTCTAGTTCTATTGCTGATGCTTTTATGTAGGCCTTCATTGGTACAAGAATTGGTGCTTTAGGTGGTGCCATATTTGTAAAAACCTGTAATCCTTAACAACTGCTTCAACTCAATTTGTCCTTCATGGCTATATTTTTCATGTTCTCGGTTCTCTTTCCACTTGCATGGATCTCGTAGTATCAATAATTCATTCTTGGAAACCCTCAACTTCTTAGGTGCCTCCTTTCCAACTTTTCATGTCCCTTTGCACCTTAACTAACTTGTACAATCCACCAATGGGGTTGATAAATGGTTAAATAAATGCGGCTTTATTACCAAATCCGTTGTTGGATTTTTTCCTTGTACTTCTAGTCTGTCATGATTTCTGATGACTTTTACAATTTAATATTATACAATGTCTTTATGACATGCCATTACCACTTTGTATCCGTCATTTCCTTTATTTAATTCCTTTAATGTTGTTGTCAGTACTATACTATAGAACTATTCTTACTTCCATGTTTTGTTTGCTTCACGGTCTTCTGCGTTCGTGTATTGTTTTCTTAATTGACATAGTTTCATCCCAATAGTGTGATAGTCATTATTTCTTAGCAATTTATTATTCCTTTGTACTTTTTTTTCCCTACTATAGTACAATTCCTATGATACATGTGTTCTAGCATAGTCTATATTACTGCACAAGCGGTTGACTGTCTCTATAGAGATTTAGTCAACTTCCATTCACCATTCTTCCAAGGACTTCTCCATTGAATGTTTCCAACTGTGCAACACCTACCTCCATCAAATGTTGAATCACATAGGTTCCTAACCAATGCATTCTAAACTTCCCTAGATACTACAAAAAATTACTGTCATAGAGTAATACTAATCCCCCCACTTGGAACTTTTTTTCTTTAATGTGTCTATCATGCCATGAATTTTCTCTTTCCTTTTGAGCTTGCTAATGGAAACCTGGGACAAACATATCTTCCTCAAATTGTACCAACTGTGATAATCTATCCTCTACTGTGCTAGAGTCTAAAAGATCAGTAATCGTTGCAACACGCAGGCTAGGTAGAATAAACTCCATTGGCATTACTACTTATTTCCCATAAAATAACCTAAAGGGTGTCTGTCCTGTCAACTTTTTATTGGTAGTCCTATATGCCCGTAAAACTGCAGGAACTATTAACTCCCAATCATCTCTCCCTACATTGCAGATCTTTATCAAAGAATTATCCAAGATTTTATTGAAATCTTCCACTATCCCATTGGCCCGAGGATGATATAGCGTACTCTTTTGATGATAAATTTAAAACTCCTCAGTCAATGTTGCAATTNATATACACAGACATCCAAATCGTGTGACTACATTCTCAAATAGAAATCACGCAATAGTCTCTGCAGTGTAGTTTATGACTAATGTTTCTTTTTCCCATTTTTCAAATACTTTGTCACAGTGATTATGTATCTTTCTCCTAATCTTCTTGCTTGTTGATTGATTGGCCCCAAAACGTCAATGGCCCATTTATCAAATGCTTTCAACCTAGCCTATGGATTTAAAGAAATTGTGTCCCTCCTAGATGGGTTTCCCACCCTTTGACATACATTGCATGACTAACAATATTATTTAGCATCTTTATGAAGTGTGGGCCACTAGAGCCCCGCATATAATTTTTTTTTAGCAGTTTATTTACCTAAGTAATTTTTTCCTAGAATCCCTTCGTGTGCTTCTACGAGTATCATTGGCCTTTCATGTTCCAAAATACATCGTCTCAATATTCCATATGCATGTAACTTATATAAATTTCCTACAATGAGATGATAGTTTGCTTCTTTAATGACCAATTGTTTCTTTTGCGTAACTAACATATCCAATGGGGCCATTCCTGTACTTAGAAATTGCACGATGTCTGAGAAGTAATCCTCCACCATTTTAACTGCAAATGGTTGCGCATCTGGTAAGATATCATCTAAATTCCCTGCATCTTTGCCTGAGAGTATGCGTGATAAATGATATGGCCCTACATTCAACTTTTTTGGTTTCACCACAACCTCAAAATCACATTCTTGAAACAAAATTAACCATCTTCATATTCTCCCCCCAACACTAGCTTGTTAACCAAGTATTTTAGTGTAGAATGGTCTGTGTACATCTTAAAATGAGACCCTAGTAAATAATGTATGAAATTCTATAGCACATACCATTTACAATCCTTCTCGTTATGTGGTGTTGTAATTATTCTCTACTATGGACATCTTCCTACTTTAAAAATAAATTGGGTGATCTATGTCTCCCTCCCATGGTTGAGTTACTACGCCCAATGCTATGGACAATGCATCTACATGAGCATGGAACTCCTTGTTCCAATATGAAAAGATAAAATTTGGCGCAGTCACTAGTTTTTTATTTAAGGTGTCCAAACCCTTCTGACAGTCCTTGATCCATTGGAAGTTCGCTTCCTTCTTCAGTAAATTTTCCATAGGTGTTGTGATCTACGCATATCCTTTGATAAAATTCCTATAATAGCCTGTGTGACATAGAGTTTCCCTCAGTTGTCTGACTGATGTAGTTGGTTCTAAATCCAGAATCACTACAATATTGGATGGATCCACTAGTAATCCCTTCTTATAGACCACGTGGCCCAAAAAAATTCCCAACGATGTGCAAAATATACACTTCTTCAAATTCAATGAAATTTGACACTGTCTAAACCTATCCAATATTAGCCTGATTAATTCTATGTGATCCTTCAGTAGACTGAACATAGTCCAATCATCTAAGTATCCTTCAAGGTACTTGTGAATAAATTCCTTAAACGTTGCAACCACGACTCTTGAAAAAATTGCAGGGGCATTCTTCAGTCCAAAGGGAATTACTCTATACTGATAAATTCCCCATTCTCTCATGAAAGTAGTCTTGTATCGATCCTCCTATGCAATATTTATTCGATGGTACCCCGAGAATCCATATGTTAAAGAATAAGTCTCTTGCCTTCCTATGTTCTTTAATACCTCATCTGTAAACGATGTTGGAAATGAGTCATGTATACATGCATCATTCAACTTCCTCAGATCTACGCAAATACTGATTCCTCATGTCTTCTTGTCTTGCACTACCATTGTAATTATCCACTCTGATTTCACCATGGGTTCAATGATCCTTACATCCAACATTCTATCTATTTCTTCTTTCACATTCTCTTTGTACTTCGGATTTAACCTGTGGGGTCTTTGTCACACTAGATTAACACCTAGTTTCAAAGGAATATTCATCTCGCCTAAGTCCCCATCTATCATCTTAATCTTTGAAAATGTAGTTGAGAATAGTTCTTGATATTCATGCAAGGAGTCTGCAATCTTCTCTACTGTCTCATCACTCAAGTAATCCCCTATCTATGCAAACTTTCGATTCTTTGTCATCCCAATGTTTACCTTCGACATCTTTGTTGGTTGTGTGTATGCATCAGATTCAAGATATGGCCCTTCTACTGCTCATTCTCCTTCTATTTTAGGTACTTTCAAATTCCTAGGATATTATTCATCATGTTCCTCCTGAGAAACATTGTAACACTTGAATAACTCATGGACAGTCATAGCAACTCTATCAACATCGCAGATTGGTACCACCTCCATTGGCCCTTGTTCTGAGAATATCTTGGTTCAAATAGCCTGTAGCACTACATTTATTAATTGAGAGTCATGTTCAAATGTAAATTTTACCTTGAACCTTTGAGTAAACTTGTCCTAGTTCGTTGTCTCTCTACGCATTTCCAATTCCAAATGCCAGTTCTTCAAAATTGTATCTAGTGTATGTGTAAATTTGTGCATCCATTCCTCCTTTAGTGTCGAGCTCCATATGTTCCTACACTAATCGACATGAGATTTTGGGTCACTCTCCCCTTTATACTTATGTGCAATATTTTCTACCTTGGTACCAAATCTCACTTGCACTAGTCTTCCACACAGTGACCAATCTTTCATTCTCTCTTTGTGTGCATCCCACCACTTGGATGGAGTAACTTTTAGGAAAACATCTAGTGCCAACAAAAAAAAAATCTTGGGTACCTGCAACTTAAATTCCTTTACAAACAATCTTATATCATTCAATCCATCATACCTAGGTGGATCACATAACTATGTTCTAATCCAATGCAATGATCGAGTTATGTGTGCACATCGTCTAGTTGATACTTCATGCATCCTCTGTTGCCAATTCTCCAAACCTTCCTATGAATTTGATGCAAATAAATTGATACTTCTCCAACTTAGTGCGCCATATACAATGGGGTTAACATAGTCCTCTATATATGTAGTCATGTTATAAAAGTTTTCAATATTGTTTCCTCTTGTTGGCTCTATGTGTCTCTTTCCTTCTGTTGGGTCCAATGGTGTAGTAAATTTCAAGTATCGAACTTAAAATATAATTTCCCTCCTCTTCATAATAATGATTTCCTGATTATCAAAGGCCCATTCAATTCCCATCAATGTTGGATATGGTTGACTATCATCCACAATCTCAATAACTTCAAAGTTTTCCACATTGCGCACCCCATCAATGTTCACACGTACTCCTGTCAATTGACCAATTAGTACTATCTTGGGTTGATTTGTGAGCCTTAATTGAATAAGAGACCAGATCAACTTGGGTTTTCCCATAATCTTCCAGACCTTCTTTGGTAATGCATTCACATCAGATCCCAAGTCTAAAATAATGTTATCCACATCATATTCCCCATTCTGTGCACTTAATCGTAATTCTTTGTTGGTCCTCTTTATGGATAGTACATGATTCATTACCCTTTGTGTGATGTGAATCTCGCTTCCTTGTGTGCATTTATCAATCATCTCATATAGTTCATTCAATGCAGTTGCATCTTTCATTAGCTCT
>JASDQU010586474.1:19118-45629 GCA_032191745.1 Picea mariana | reverse complement strand
ATGTTGTTGATATGTATTCACATATAACTGATTATAAATGACAACAATTAGTAATGAGAAAATGTTGAATGTTAACTAAGGAGTTTTTGTGTAAGAGGGAAGTTTTGGGAAAAAGATCCCCACACTCATTCACCCCCCCTCTAAGTGTCGTAGGTGTGTCCAACAATTTCATTATAGAGTTTTTTAATCATTCTTTGTAATCTTTTCATGTCAATAGAATCCTTATTTTTTTCTTCTATGTGTTTTTTTGATTGAGGTCTTTCCACCATAAGTTTGTCCTTCAAGATTATGATTTTATAAACATGGGTTGTTTGTATGGGATTCCATACACTATCCCTCCTTCTAACACCAAAATCTAATAAGGGGGTTGGATTCCCAATGCTCAACAATAGAAATTAAACCCAAGGATGAGGCCCAATTAGATTCTCTCATGTTTTGTGTGGAATAACCCTTCGGGTTAATGATTCGACAACCATTCGATGGGATTTAAAAGTTCTTTCTAGAAATTCTCTGTACTCTTGTTGTGTTTTTCTTTCTTTTAATTTCATAAGAATTCATACATAAAATAAATTAATCTAATGTATTTTAAAAGAAATCTATTCTAAAGGATAACATGTAGAAACACTGAATGAAAATATCTACAACTTTTCATTTCCTTGGAAGTAATTCATCTATGAATTAATGACTGCGTGATAATTTCAAGAAACATACGTGCTACGAAAGTTGAAAGAGATAAAAATTATAACTAATGAGAATGTTGACAATTAATTCTAAGAAACACTTCACATATAAATAATGAAAAGAAAGTAACTATGAAAGAAAATAACAACTTGTTGAATATACTTAGTAACTCATTCAACACATAAGATAACTTAACAGTATTAAAATCCTTACTAGACATCTGTGATATTTATGTATTTGTAGAATAATCCACCATAAAGAGAAAATGCATAGAAATTCAACAAAGCAAAAAATGCTTTAACTCCAAAAGAATTTCTAAATTTAGCTTTGAATTAGTTCTCTGCTACAAGTCTTGAGAAATTGCTCCAAAGGCCAAAGACCCTTTACTAGAGATCAATCTCTTTATTTATAATAAAAAATTATCACTTAAAATAGTATAAATCATAAATTAATATAAATAAAAAATATAAAATCTCAAAAAAAATGTGCATGCTGCTATGATTATGGTTGAATAGATGACTCGATGAATGCATGTTTATCATGGTAGCTAGTCCATTGTTGTAACAATTCTTCACATAAGCGAGTATGTGGGAACAAATGTTGATCCATAGAAAAACTTAAATTTTCCTTTATATTCATGAAGCATTGAGTGTATCTTTCTATTCTTGAAATAAGCAACTCTAGTTGGTCCTTTGTCTTAACTCCAACAACAAGATATTTTTCCATGTGACCACATTCTACTAAATTTATCCCTCTAACATTAGCTTCATTCTTGCTTTTGATTTGTTTAAACTATGGTATCACTTCATCTAATGGACAAAATTCTTTAGGCTAAACAAACGTAGGAAAGTGATTATCAGACATAACCTTGTTAAGAGGATTCCAAAATTTCAAATATGTGTACCACTCAACATTAACCTGCCTAACTTACACCATATCCAAATATTCCTAATATTTTGTTTCTTTTTGCATCTTGGCTATGCCTTCATCTGTCAATTCTCTGATGCCATAGTCTTCTTTGCCACAAGACTTTTGAATTTCCTTAATATACTCAATCTTATATTGCACTTTTGTTCACTTCTCATTGGATTTAAAAACTTCTTTAGGAACAACAGATAACTGCAATGTTTCCTCCTGAAGTTATGTTATATTTTTCCAAAAAAAATATTTTGATCTATTCATTCTCTTCTGATCCAGGTGGATATTGGTGGCCACCCACCTATTCCAATTAGCTCCTCTTATTAGTTTTTAGTCCAGCACGCTCTTCTGTATTTCTTTGTAATTGTGGGTTCTACACTTCTTGGGTTGTTTGAAGCCCTACACCTGGCCTCCCACCTAATCCAACTGACTTATTTTGTATGTTTTCATGTCAGCACACCTTGTTGTACTTCCAAGGTCGTTTTGGGGCCCTCAAGAGTGTTTTCTTTTCTCACCATAGTCAAAATACAGATGGAGTTAGATTTTGACAGTATAATGCATATTTCTTGAAAAGACCTTTCCAACGGGCTATCACGTGCCTAAAACAGAGATCGTATGCGAAAGTTACGACCCCGGGAAGTTAATGTACTAACTTATCCACGGGGCCCACATGAATTTTGGTGTTAGGTTTTTGGATGTCTAGGGTTTTGGCATTCATGTTTAACATAAAAGGCCTTCAAAGCCTCATTGTAATCATATTTTGGCGAATGAGCATAGCCTTCACATCTCTTCTCAGAGATAAAGTTGTCACCATTATAGCGAGTCTTGCACTCCATATTTTTACAATCTCTTTAAAATTATTTCATTAATATAAATCAAGTATTGTTGTATTTCTCTGTTTCTCGCAATTTTCATGAGTACTTCATTATAATTACTCTTCTTTCATTTCGTTTCGAAATTAATCTGGATCAGTGGTATCAGAGCAGGCTACTCTTGATCATTTTTTCTACGCATTTCCCCGACAAGGTCTGAGTATAGACAGTTGGGTCTCAAGCTTGTCTCTCTTAAGGAAAATCACTCTCACACACCCAAGAAACCCTCGATGGCGGCAGAAAATAAAAATGGTGGAGCATAAGATTCTATTAACCTATTGCTTGAGCAAGCTCTCACGCGACAGAGAGACGAAATGATGGAGAATTGTGCACACATCCTTCAATGCCTACCAATAGCAACAGACACATCTTCATCAAGCGACCATTTTGGAGGAACCTCTCCCTTCAAGGTACAAGTTAATTTTTATATTCCTATATTTGAAGGTCAGATAGATGTGGATGCCCTAGAAAAATGGTCAAATCTATTAGAAGGTTATTTCTCTGTTCAAAATTTTTCCGATAGGGAAATGATCACCTCCGCACTCCTCAAGGCTCTCCCCCATGTCAAACATTGGTGGAAAACTTATCGGGAGAAGATTTCCACAGAGGAATCTGGAATATATGGGGCCAAGCCCACTTGGGATTTTTTTGTAGATGCGTTCAAAGAACAATACTATCATGTTGATAACTATGAAGACCAATACATGAGATGGACCACACTGCGGCAAGAGAAGATCCAAACAGTGTCGGAGTTCATGAATACTTTTCATACCTTGCGCACCAAGCTGGGTATCAAATACTTCAAGCGACATCTAGTTATGAAATATAGTGGGGCTCTACATAGGTACATCCAAACCAAAATGGATTTCCTAAACATCTCATCATTGGGAGCTTCCTATCAATATGCTATCAAAATCGAGTAGAAATTTAGGCACCAGAAAAAATGGGAATTTGGGTCTACAAATATGCAACAACCAAAGCATGTTAAATATGACCCTAACTGATAGCCTCTAGACAACCAGTCCAAGACACGTGATAAAAAGGGTAAAGTAAAGATGAAGAATGACACTGGGAAGTGGTGTGACTTCCACAAAATGCCTCGAAACAATCATTGGTGGCCGAGGTCAAAGACACGAAGCCAAACCTTGATTCAAAATCCGATCCAGAAAATATTGAAAACAAACAAATCATCGACGTAGACCCCACTACTATTGTCGCGACTACAACAATTCAGCTAGAAGAACTAGTATATCCTGAAGAGGGGGAGCATATCTTCCATTCAGTGATGCGGGTGAAGGGGACTCCATTGCATTTCATTGTTGATAACGACAGCCAGAATAACCTCATCGAAGCTAAGGTCACCAAACAGTTGGGGTTATCGGCAACATTACACCCGCAAACATACAACATCAGTTGGCTTCACAAGAGATGAGATCTTCACGTCAGCCAACATTGTCACCTGCCCTATGGCATCCATCCCTTCAAGGATGAGGTAGTGTGTGATGTTTCCCCTCTTGATATATGTGATGTTGTTTTGGGCCAACCATATATGTGGAAACGTCATGTTTTCTATGAGTCTAGACCCCGTAGTGTCATTATTACTTTGGGCGGTCATCTCTATAGGATACCAGAGGTAGTTCCGACTATTTCTCCACCAAAACAGTGTCGCAAGGTAATCTCTCATACTGCAAAATCCATCCTCTTCACAGTTTTTTCAAAGGATGCACAAAATACCACTACAACCACTGCAGCCTCAACACCTCTTTAGCAAAAATAGATTTTCGAAGATAAAGAATATATTGTTTATTCACCTAAAATGGTGCCTACACAATGCCCCATCAAAACTAGAGACAATAGGTTGGTGGAACAAACTCAACCCCTCCAGCAATAGGTTTGTGAAATTCTTCCACAAGTAACAAGAAAAACTTCTCCAACAAGGCACACAACTCACCAAGCTTTAGATTCAAAAAAAAAAATTCCCCTCTTCCATGGGCACTCAACGCAATGGAGAACATTGCTTCCTAAGGGGGGAGGATTGATCCAGGTGGATATTGGTGGCCACCCACCTATTCCAATGGATCCTCTTGTTAGTTTTTAGTCCAGCACGTTCTTTTGTACTTCTTTGTAATTGTGGGTTCTACACTTTCGGGGTTGTCTAAAGCCCTACATATCTTCCAGGTGGATATTGGTGGCCTCTCACCTAATCCAACTAGCTTATTTTGTATGTTTTCATTTCAACACATCTTGTTGTACTTCTAGGGTCGTTTTGGGGCCCTATGTAATGACCCCATCGTTAAGACTATAAGCGAAGAAGAAGGTGTATTTTTTTTTTAAATGGGATGGCAACAACGATTACAGCTAAACAACACATCTGATGGTAGGCACCATGCCTGCGGAACAGGAAACATACAACTCTGTCTCCACGCACTGGCACAAGAGAAATTGGGAGAAACATGTGTAAAACAACAAGGAGAAATGACTACCCTCCTGACACAACATGACCACACCTACAAGCTAAGTTACAACATCCCCCTCCCGACACAACGACCTTGATGACCAATCACTAGAATATCAAGGCGCGTGAACCAAACGCTTGAAGGCGTTACAACCTAAGCTCTAACAACAACTTACAACGATCAGGAACACTCACACGGGAAGAACAGGCTCTGGCCACGACATCATTCGCCTCTGTCCAATAGGGCACGCCATGATCCCCTCATCAAGAATCATGTCGTCCCCAGATGAGAGGCACAACAATAACCCTGGCACAATCATATTCTATCTGGACCATAGACTCAAGACCAACCCACGTGCTAGGAGACCAAAATAGTGGACACAAAGACTACACCCACCCCCCAAGCAACGGGTCGACAAGACGCGATATGATGTCAACAAGAGAGCGCAAGCCATTACATGACGTTGCCAACCACCCAAACCAGTAATCAAGTCTAAATTACAAAATAATTACCAATCTAAATTAACATAACTTACACTCTAATTTAGCATGTCTAAATTACAATTTAGTCAATATAAACCAATCTAATTTAACATTAATTACAATCTAAATTGGCAATTCTAAATTAATCACTAAATACCATATAACTTAGCAAATAACCTCATAAACAACATTAACAATATCAATGTACAAGTTGCAATTATCACACTAGTTAACGATATTAATTTACAAATTAGTCATTAATGTACCATCTAATTTAACATTAAATGCAAATCAAATGGAGCAAGTCTAAATTATAATTTGGTCATCAATGTACCATCTAATTTAACCTTAAATTCAAACCAAATTTAGCAAGTCTAATTAAGTCAATACTAACACTATAAACAATAATTACATTCTAATTTAACAAGATTGGTTTAATTAATACGAAAACTAGATTGACAAGTCTAGTCTAAGTTAATCTATAGGTTGTCTACTCATTTAAGGACTGTCTAATCATATTAAAGGCCGCTCTAATCAATTTAAAGGTTGTTTAAAAGAAGAGGCGGTCTAAAATAAAAGCTAAATCGCTACAGTAAAATCTAGTTTAAATCCTCAAAAATCTTGTTCCAAAACCACAACATTTATATCACCATCTTTAAGGGAGGTTCGCAGAGTGGAATATGATGATAAACGTTGAGGTAAATAGAAGTAAAACCCTGAGTTTTAAAAAGAACGTGAATTTGTAGTTAAGGGTATTTACTCAGGCAGTCAAATATTACATATAAAATAATCTGACCAATTAACAATCGTTGAAGAGGCTACTGGTAAGGAACTATTGTAGCTAACGTTGTCGGTATGAAATCTTGATAGATAATCATTGTACAGTGTATTAATTTAGTTTAAAGACACAATGAGAATGTTGGCACTACACACAAGTCGTCGGCTAACTTATTTATTACCCAATTAATGCTATTAACTTCACCAGAATCATTATCATTTCCAAGTGCTCATCAAACCCTAACCCCAATGCTATTAAACACACCCAAGGAGTAAATCTTGCAGTCAACTCCATACACGCAGTCCAAAATTCGTTGGGCGAAATGTTGGCAATCAGAAAAACGCAAACTTACATTCACCCACATGCAGTATATCATTGTCTTACTTAATGCACTCACTGGTAGGCACAACCAGACGCAAATCTTACTCCTTAGTAAATGTCATTCCACAGTATTGAAACTAAATAAAACTAAATAATTACTATCATGGGAAATAAAGAAATAAAAATGGTTATCTATAGGAAATAATACGTAGACAGACCTTCAATAATAAAAACGTTCTGGTAACGATTCAATATTATAGGAAATAAAAACATAACCTATCTACAGCTAAATAATACGCAGTCAGACCATTGTCTATTGAATATTAGTACTGACGAACAAGGTATAAACATCGAAGATCTACATCGAATTATGAACACAGACTGAGAATATACATCTGTAAAATTTTATGCAAAACATATTACAAATTCGTTGTGCCATTCATTTTCGAGTTCGTTTGCAGTCAACAGGGTAAATAAATCGTGGTTCTAAGGCTGAGTTGTTATTAAAAATCGCAGTCCCAACAGTGAAAACAAAACGCCTCAAATTGGCACTCAACGGGGCAATGTTAGCAGTAAAAAAAAATGAATATCACAGAGTAACCAAGTAATACCTCCATCCAAACACTGCCCCAAAAAAACGCGGTCTAGAATAATTTATAGACTGTCAATCGAGTGGGCAATTACGCAAGATAAATTCATAAAAAAAAAAATGATGTGCAAAGGTAAAGTTGCAAAAAAAAGGGCATACCAGATGTATAAAAACCACACAGTAAATTCATCGGAAGGGCATAAAAACGCAGAATTAAGTTCATCCAACAATTATATAAAAACGCAGAGTTAAGTTTTCGTGGTTGAGGGTGTTGAAATGCAGAGAAAACCCAATACAGTTTTCAGATTGTCGAGAACGATTAAGACGCAAAGGTGATAAAACATGCAGAGACTGAGGAAAGGCAGAGATCAACATAGAGATAAGGAGGGGTAAACAGTTGGGCAAACACATACCTCACTCATCATCCATGCACAAAAAAGCAAGGCATTAGAATCTATAGGTCGTTGTGCACCGAAGTGACGACTGTTGATTTGGCTCCTGGTCGACTGCTCAGGCATGAACTGACGAACTAGGGATGAGGATGAAAAACTCAACTCTTCACAGCAATCAACAAACTAAAGGACAATCACCACATGCAGGGATCGAAAGCCAAGGGAATCAATCAACAACGAGCTTAAGGCTATGGGGAAATTAAGTTATCAATTAAAATGTTAATTCAAACATTTTCTTGACCCAATTAAAAATACAGAATTGAAAGCATGAGGTATAATAAGAATCTACCATGCAGAATCAAAGTAAGCATATCGTAGCCCAATTCGTTCGCTCTGATACGTTATCCCACACGCTCCGTGCATATCTCACTTGAAAACAACTTCATCGGTACCTCCCAGCCAACGCTAGGCGTACTCTTCTTCCCCTTTAGCCCCCCGAGCCGCAAAGGGACCACGTACACTAACCAGAGAACAGCTAGCTCCCAGATCACCTCGCAAGTCCGAGCTAACACTCCTCACCGAGCTGGGTATCCCAACTCCCACAAGCTAAGTCAGTCAAGTCTAAATGTCTGCAGCATAACGTTATGCATGACAGAACCAATCCATCATCCTCCTCATTCGTCCTTTATATAGAATTTCTAAGTCGTTTACTTTCCCAAAATACCATTTAATTTATTGTTCAATAATTTAATTCATAAAAATCCTCCCCGTACATGTGTCACCCATCCCCTTCATTGCACCATAAATTAATTTCATTAATTAATTAATTACTCCTATTTACCTCACCCACCTAAAAGCATTCCTAGAATCACTCCTAGGTGTCCCCATATTCCCTTACACATTTTAATGACTTACCCCCTTACTAATTTACTAGTTGAGTTTAATTTAGAAAGTTCTTAAATGCTAGATACCTTACTAAGTTAGTCTTTCTTCTCTTTTTTTTCCTTGTGTTTCCCCTTTCTTTTTATGTTTCCCGCTTTTTCCTAGTTTCCTAATTCTTTTAAAATTACCTCTTTCCCTTTTCATTTAAGACTCAAATTGGCATGTGTATAAAATTACATTTTCCCCTTTTACTTTTTAATTAATAAATTTTTAATTAGCATATGTAACAAAACAATTATTTCCCCTTTTCCCCCCTTTTTAAATTTTATCCCACAAAAGATTTTTTATAAATTAATTGAATTGCTTACCCCCTTCTCGTCACATGATTAATTATGATTATGATTATTATTTATTTATTTTTATATAAATATATATTTTTATTTTTATCACAAGTATCAATTAGACCTAGACTTTATTTTCCTAGGTTGGGCGACATTTTATTAGGGAAATTGTTTTAAATCTTTCTCATCACATTATTCGTTCTAAGTCCATATAGGTTTATTCATTTATTATTTAACAACGCGACATGCCCTTCAGGACGCACTTGGTTCTCCAAGGGTGCCACTCACCTTATTCTATTTCCCTTGCGCGACGTGCCCTTCAGGACGCACTACGTGCTCCAAGGGTGCCACTCGCCTCTTTCCATTTTTCTTGCACGACGTGCCCTTCAGGATGCACTACGTGCTCCAAGGGTGCCACTCACCTTTTGACTGACTTGGTAGACATAAAAAACTCCTAGAGTCAATACTCTGTTGGGTGATCTTGTGGGAGACTAAGGGCCTCTAAGGAATAAGGCCCCTGCCTTATTGTGTGCCCCTTAGAATCATCGTGAGCGACTGTCGCAGTCGGCCCTCACAACATCGTGGGTATTCTCGAACTAGGTAGTCGTTAACCTACAGTTCGAGCCATGGTGGGAGTGCTAGTAGGCTATGGTAGGGTTGTTGTCCACACCTCTCCCTCAATGCCTCTGGTAGTCGTATGTGACCCCTCTACTCCACATGTGAGTCTGGTCAGAAAGATATCGTCAGCCTACATCATCAACGAATCATGTCAGAAATAATATCCATAATCATATCATCTAATCAGATGCACAAATGTCATATATAAAACAATCAAACCCCAATTGTCCACTCCCTGACTCGATCTAGAGTCCAAGCGGTTTCATCGATGCCTCTGCATCCTCGAGGTCCAAAATCATGCACACTCAAAAAAACCGAGTCAATAGCATCTGTCTATGTCAACACAACAAAATAACATGTCATCAATCCGTAATGCCTCATAATCATAATCAAATACCCAATAGTATAATAATTTGGATCACTTGCAAGCAAGTGTCCTCAAAGAATAAGTTCGCTCAGTGTGCGCAAGAGTGAGATGTTACATACACCCCCTCTTCGTATAAACTTCGTCCCGGAGTTTCACAGTATATGTGCCAAAAAAATGTGTATCATAGTATCATAAGTCTATCTATCAAAAAAAATGGAAACTGTTGGCACATATCATATGTGTCCTCCTAGGTCTCCGAGTGCGGACTATAGTTGTCCCACTAGACCTTGACTTGATCTACTGTTCGATGTCATAGCTGTCGAATGCGATGATCCAGGATGTGGATTGGCTTAGCCGTGATCGCCCCCTCATCTGATACCTGCAAGGAACTCATGTCAATAACATGTGTAGGATCACCAATATAATGTCTCAAAACAGATATGAGAAAAACATTGTGCATACGCCTCAAAGAATCAGGCAAGGCTAGTCGATAGGCCACGGGCCCCTTCCTCTCCACAATATCGAAAGGTCCCATGAACCTAGGAGAGAGTTTATCTTCCTTTCCAAACTTGATCGAACTCTTATGCGGTCTTACCTGCAAAAAGACTCAATCGCCAACTTCATAACTACGGTCGACAAGGTGCGCATCGGCATAACTCTTCTGTTGATCCTGCGGTTCTTTAATCCTTTGTCTTATTGTTTTCATTTTCTCTTCCATTTCTTGGATCGCTTCTAGTCCCAATAGGACCCTTTCCCCAAGACGATCCCAACTCAAAGGCATCTAACACATTCACCCGTAAAGAAACTTGAAAGGTGCCATCTTAATGGTGCTTTGGTAACTGTTGTTATAAGAAAATTCCACTAGTTGAAAGAATTCTTCCCAACTATTTTGTTGGTCCATCACGTACATGCGCAACATGTCCTCCAAGGTCTAGTTCGTTCATTCAATCTGCCCGTCAGTCTACGGGTGATACGTAGTACTAAAGTTAAGTTGGGTTCCAAAGGCCTCTTGGAAACTAGTCCAAAATCATCCACTAAACACCGATCCTCGATCGGATATAATCCTCTTAGGCACACCATCAAACCTCACAATCTCCCTAATGAAAAATCTAGCTATGTCATGTGCCTGATACGTCGTACGCACAGGAATAAAATGGTCACTCTTCGTCAAAGTGTCAACTCATGTGAAAATCGAGTCATGTCTCCTTATCGTCAGTGGCAATCCAACAATAAAATCCATCAAAATGACCTCCCATTTATATTCTAGAATAGCATGTGGCTGTAGCAATCCTGCTAGATGTCTATGCTCGTCCTTTACCTGCTGACATTCTAGACATCTGGCCACATAGTTGAATATGTTTGCCTTCATTCCTTTCCAAAAGAATAAGGGTTTAAGGTCCACCCTCATCTTCGTGACTCCCAGGTGAGCCATGTACACTGCTCTATGAGCCTCGTTTAGGATCAAGCTCCTCAACTCGTCGTTCGATGGTACGTAAATTTGATTTTTAAACCTCAATAATCCATTGTCGTCAAACGTAAATCCTTCAAATATTTGTACCATCATTGTGTTTTGTCCAATAAAATCCTCAACCTTTTTGTACCAGTCATCATCACACTGTAAGGTTAGAATATTTTTACGTAGATTCGTCTGAAGAGGCAACACCAAAAAGATGTGTGGTCTCTGACTCAATGCATATGCCACTTGGTTCACTGTTCCTTTTATGTAATAAATCTCAAAATCGTACTCGCTAAGAAGTTTTGACCAACGTCGTTGTCGCGCATTCCGGTCTCTTTGTGTAAAGATGTGTCGTAGTCCACAGTGGTCTATCTTTAGTTCAAATTTTTGTCCAACTAGGTAGTGTCTCCAAACCTTCAAGGCATAAACAATGGCTAACAACTCCCAATCGTGCGTCGAATAGTTCTCCTCATGCCTTCTCAGTTTCCTCGATATGTAAGCGATCACTCAACCGTCTTGCATCAAGACTCTGCCTAAGCCTTCCTTGGATGCATCGATGCATACCAAGAAGTCTGCATCCATGTCAGGGACCTTTAGTATCGATGTTATTGTCAACATATCTTTGAGCCTCCGAAAAGATTCCACCCATTTCTTGTTCCAAATAAACTTCTTGTTCTTCTTTTGCAATTTCGTGATCAGATTTGCTATCTTCGAAAATCCCTCGATGAACCGTCGATAGTATCCTATTAAACCAATGAAGTTACACACTTTCGGGACATTCGTCATCGCAGGCCATTCCATAATAGCCTCGACCTTTGCTAGATCCACGGCGATACCTTCACAGGAGATGACATGCCCTAAGTAGTGAATCTTTGATTGATAAAACGAGCATTTGTTCAACTTCCCATACAATTTGTGCTCTCGCAGACACTGTAGTACCAAGCACAAGTGCTCTTCATTCTCCTTCGTTGTCTGGGAGTAAATCAAAATATTGTCAATGAATACTTGGATGAACTTGTCCAAGTACTCACGGAAAACCCCATTCATCAAACTCATAAATACCATTGGAGCATTTGTCAGTCCAAACGGTAAAACAATAAACTCGTAATGTCCAAAACTCGTCTTAAAGGAGGTCTTAGGGACGTCATCCTCCTTGATCTTTAACTGGTGATACCCTGATCGCAAATCGATCTTTGAGAACATCGTCGCACCCTTCATCTGATCGAACAGATCATCAATCCTCAGCAACGGATACTGGTTCTTTATCGTTGCCTTGTTCAATTGATGGTAGTCAATGTAGAGCCTCCATGACCCATCCTTCTTTCGTATGAAAATAACAGGCATGCCCCACGGTGACACACTTGGACATATAATTCCCATTTCTAGCAACTCCTTCAGTTGCATTCTCAACTCTTGTAAGTCTGGGGTCGACATCCGATAAGGCGTTCTTGCTATCGCTTCAGTCCCCGGTTTCAGGTCAATGGTAAATTCCAATTCCCTCTTCGGTGGCATCCCAGGTAACTCCTTCGGAAAGATGTCTGCAAACTCTCTCACTACCGAAAGGTGTTATGGACCTTCCTCTACTCCCTTCTCATTTAACGCAAGGATAACATAAATCTTACATCCCTTGTGCATGCTCTTCCATAGCTGCAAGGAAGAGATGAACCTCAGGGAAACTCCCTGGTTCTGTCCTACAATCACGTGTCTTTGTCCCTCATCATCAACCAAGCTCAACGGTTTCATATTACAGTGGAATATCGCCTCATGCGATTCCAACCAGTCCATACTGATCACGACGTCATAAGATCCTAAGATCATGACGTATAGGTTGGCCCTAGTGAAAAACTCTCCCAGGTTAAGGGTACAGCCCGTAACCTTTCCTCCAACCTTTTGTTTGTCTCCCAAAGACATTTCTACGAAGCTAAACTCATCCTGTTCGACTACCTTTACCTTAATCCTTTTTAGCGCTGCACCAGAAATGAAACTCTTGGTAGCACCGGGAACTATAAAAATAATAAGGGTCTGGTCAGTGACGGTACCTGACGTCTCGAGCACAGTCGACTGGTGCTTTGCTTGGCGGTTATCCACCACTACATGAATCTGATGAGCCTTGCCCAAATCTCACACGGTAGTGGGTCCAGCTGATCCAGATGCTCTAGTCCTCTGCACTGGGCAGTCACGTTGGTAGTGTGGCTCCCCACACGTCCAACACCCCTTCTTCAGTCCAGTACTCCTGGTACCCAAAGTAGAAGATGACGGCCCACCAGCCTGGAATCCTAGTCTGTTTTATTGAACATGCCTAAACTGTTGTTGTTGCGGTCGACGTTGTTGCTAATGTTGTGGTCCCCGATAAGGTGTCCGTTGTTTAGGCGTCGGTCTCCGAGGTGTAGTGAAAGTGGATCCTCTCTGGAAGCCACGATATCTAGGTCTATGTCTAGCTAGTGTCTGATGCTGCTGCGTACTAGAGGACACCTGTCCTGCCAGTCTCACTAGAGTCATGCTCTGACCCCCACTGATAAGCTCCTCCTCTTCTATGAGGGCCTTCTGGATGAAATCATGCAAGGTTTGAGGCATTATAATCCTAACCTTTGCACGTATGCTGCCATTAAGGCCGAACACAAACATGTTGACCTTAAGTTTCTCAATATTAAGATGCGGAGCATACTGAAGCAACTCCATAAAACAGACCTCGTACTCGGGCACCGTACGGCCGCCCTATAGTAAGGCGTTGAACTCGTTGAGTTGAATCTCAATGAATTCCTCTGATAGGTACCTCTCTCGGAACCGTTCCTCGAACAGTTCCCATGACACGTCTTCGACGACCATGTTCAGTTGCGGCAGGACTGTCTTCCACCATAGAAGAGCACTCTCCTTCAGTTGAAAGACCGCCATGTGGACCTTCATGTTGGAGGTATAGTCGCAAAGTGAAAATCACATCGCCATATTCTCCAACCATGCCTCGGCGGCTACGTCGTCCGAGGCACTAAATAACTCAAGAAATTTGATCTTCTCGAGTTCCCGGTGAATGCTACCAGTACCAATCGGAGCGTGCAGTGGACCCTCAGGGGGTGTCAATGCCCTATCCTCATCTCTGTCTAATCTGTTGATCAGTGCCTCATACATACCCTGAAAATACCTCATCAGCCCAACCACATCACCCACCACTATATGCTCCTGCCCGACAACCTGTTCGTCTCCCTGGGGGTTAGACCCCTCAGGAGTGGATGTTGCTAGAGGCGTCACACCTCCTCCCCTAGCACCTCGTCGTCTACCTCCATGGAGTCCTCTAACCATGATTACCTGCACGAATACAAGTCAACTTAATTAGCAACATTATTCTCAAATATCATATCAACGAAAGTCGTAGTGTTCCCAAGTCATGGGTTGAACCCACTCTGATACCATATGTAATGACCCCATCATTACGACTACAAGAAAAGAAGAAGGTGCGATTTTTGTTTTTAAAAGCGGGACGACAATAATGATTACAGCTAAACAACACATTTGACGGCGGGCACCACACCCGCTAAACAGGAAATAGACAACTTTGTCTCCACGCACTGGCACAAGAGAAACTGGGTGAAACATGCGTAAAACAACAAGGAGAAACGACTACCCGCCCGACACAACATGACCACGCCTACAAGCTAAGGTACAACATCCCCCTCCCAACACAACAGCCTTGAAAACCAATGACTAGAACCTCAAGGCACACGAACCAAACGCTTGAAGGCGTTACAACCTAAGCGCTAACAACAACTTACAACAATCAACAACAATCACATGGGAAGCACAGACTCCGGCCATGACATCATTCGCCTCTGTCCAATAGGGCGCACCATGATCCCCTCATCAGGAATCATGTCATCCCCAGATGAGAGGTGTGACAATAACCCTGGCACAAACATATTCTATCTGGACCATAGACTCAAGACCAACCCATGCGCTAGGAGACCGAAATAGATGACACAAAGACTACACCCACCCCCCAAGTAACGGGTCGGAAAGAGGCGATATGACGTCAACAAGAGAGAGCAAGCCATTACATGACTTCCCCAACCACCCAAACCATTAATCAAGTCTAAATTAGTCAATAATTGCCAATCTAAATTAACATAACTTACACTCTAATATAGCATGTCTAAATTACAATTTAGTCAATACATGCCAATCTAATTTAACATTAATTACAATCTAAATTGGCAATTCTAAATTAATCACTAAATACCATCTAACTTAGCAATTAGCCTCATAAACAACGTTAACAATATCAATGTACAAGATGCAATTATCACAATAGTTAACGATATTAATTTACAAATTAGTCATTAATGTACCATCTAATTTAACATTAAATGCAAATCAAATGGAGCAAGTCTAAATTATAATTTGGTCATCAATGTACCATCTATTTTAACCTTAAATGAAAATCAAATTTAGCAAGTCTAATTAAGTCAATACTAACACTATAAACAATAATTACATTCTAATTTAATAAGTCTGGTTTAATTAATACGAAAACTAGATTGACAAGTCTAGTCTAAGTTAATCTATAGGTTGTCTACTCATTTAAGGACTATCTAATCATATTAAAGGTTGCTCTAATCAATTTAAAGGTTGTTTAAAAGAAGAGGCAGTCCAAAACAAAAGCTAAATTACTATAGTAAAAGCTAGTTTAAATCCTCAAAAATCTCGTTCCAAAACCACAGCATTTATATCGCCATCTTTAAGGGAGGTTCGTAGAGTGGACTAGGATGATAATCGCTAAGGTAAAAAGAAGTAAAACCACGAGTTTTAAAAAGAACGTGAATTTTCAGTTAAGGGTATTTACTCAAGCAGTCAAATATTACATATAAAATAATCTGACCAATTAACAATCGTTGAAGAGGCTATTGGTAAGGAACTGTTGTAGCTAACGTTGTCGGTATGAAATCTTGATGGATAATCACTGTACAGTCTATTAATTTAGTTTAAAGACACAATGAGAATGATGGCACTACACACAAGTCATCAACTAACTTATTTATTACCCAATTAATGTTATTAACTTCACCAAAATCGATGTCATTGCCAAGTGCTCATTAAACCCCAACCCCAATGCTATTAAACACACCTAGGGAGTAAATATTGTAGTCAATGCCATACACGCAGTCTGAAATTCGCTGGGAGAAATGCTGGCAATCAGAAAAATGCAGACTTACATTCGCCCACATGCAGTATATCGTTGTCTTACTTAATGCGCTCATTGTCAGGCACAGCTAGATGCAAATCTTACTCCTCGGTAAATATCATTCCACGGTATTGAAACTAAATAAAACTGAATAATTACTATCATAGGAAATAAAGAAATAAAACGATTATCTATAGGAAATAATACGCAGACAGACCATTCAATAATAAAAACATTCTGGTAACGATTCAATATCATAGGAAATAAAAATGTAACCTATCTACAGCTAAATAATATGTAGTCAGACCATTATCTACTAAATATTAGTACAGATGAACAAGGTATAAACATCGAAGATTTACACCGAATTATGAACGCGGATAGAGAATATGCATCTGGAAATTTTTATGCAAAATGTATTACAAATTCGTTGTCCCATTCATTGCCAATTTCTTTTGCAGTCAACAAGGTAAAGAAATCGTGGTTCTAAGGTTGAGTTGTTATTAAAAATCGCAGTCCCAACAGTGAAAAAAAAACACCTCAAATTGGCACTCAACAGGGCAATGTTAGCAGTAAAAAAAAATGAAGATCGCAGAGAAACCAAGTAATACCTTTAGCCAAACACCCCCCAAAAAAAATGCAGTCTAGAATAATTTATAGACTGTCAATCGAGTGGGAAATTACGCAAGCTAAATTCATCAAAAAAAAATTAATGTGCAGAGGTAAAGTCGCAAAAAAAGGGCATACCAGATGTATAAAAACCACACAGTAAATTCGTCGGAAGGGCATAAAAACGCAGAATTAAGTTCATCCAACAATTATATAAAAATGCAGAGTTAAGTTTTCGTGGTTGAGGGTGTTGAAATGCAGAGAAAACCCAACATAGTTTTTAGATTGCCGAGAACGATTAAGATGCAGAGGTGATAAAACATGCAGAGAGAAAGGCAAGGCGAAGATCAACGCAGAGATAAGGAGGGGTTAATAGTCAGGCAAACACATCCCTCGCTCATCATCCTCGCACAGAAAAGTAGGGCATTAGAATCTATAGGTTGTTGTGCATCAAAGTGACGACTGTTGATTCGGCTCCTGGCCGACTGCTTAGGCGTGGACTGACGAACTAGGGATGAGGACGAAAAACTCAACTCTTCAAAGCAATCAACAAACCAAAGGACAGTCACAACATACAGGGATCAAAAGCCAAGGGAATTAATCAACAGCGAGCTTAAGGCTATGGGGAAATTAAGTTATCAATTAAAATTCTAAGTCAAACATTTTCTTGACCCAATTAAAAATACAGAATTGAAAGCGTGAGGTATAATAAGAATCTACCATGTAGAATTAAAGAACTGAGCAGATTCATATCATAAACAACACAGCACAAAGCAAACCATAGACACAATATATATGTGGTTCACCCCAGTGCGGGGCTACATCCACCAACTTCTTCGTCTTCTTTATTATTCGTCAATATCTTACATTCAACGACTCATGTGCACTAAGCCACAAAGTCGAGCTTCCCATAGGACATGAGATATGCGCGCTGAACACAAGATCCTCCTTCCAAACAAGATCAAGGCACAGATCCAACTCTCTATCAAGAACAGAGCCTTACACATAGACGTTCCCTTACACAGAGCCAATCTAACTACTTGCACTTAGCTACTTCCCACTACTCTTCTACAATACATTCTTACTTATTTATACTTTTACAATCCCTTACAATAAGGCCTAATCATGGGTAAACCCCATGGGCCGATATCCTATAACCTATTACAAAATCCCTAAAGAACCCCTTACTGGGTCCACATAGCTCACAAAATAAGTGAGATCCGTGATCTCATCTCTGCCTGGGCACTCCATCTTCGACCATCGTGTTGAAGTCCAAAAGTGGGTCAAATATGACCAAGGTTTCCTCAAAACTTGGTCGAGGGCCAAAAGGCCCCCAACACTCACATGTGACTCGTCCTGAGTCACTCAAGTCTGGACAACGCTGCTTCGAAGGCCTCGAGATTAACTTGGGTTGACTCAACTTGCTGCTTCGCCTGAGCCTCCTGCTCAGCGAGCTCCTAGATCGTCTGGTCTGTAACAAGCCCTTCCATGCACTGTTCTACTGATGCAACCACTTGGTCCAACTGCGATCCCTTTCCATCAGTCTCTTCGAATATCTGGGAGGCTTCCTCCTGTATAGGTTGTAGCTTATGCGCGACTTCCATTACCCTGCCCTGGATGGCAGTGATCTGTTTTTGCACTGTGTGTTTCTCCTGAGATCTCTTCATTCTTTCGACTGTGGTGAGAAGCTTCATCTATGCCTGTACTGAGAAAGCATGTTGTTGGGCCTCCTGTAATTTTGCTTCCAGCTTCCTTAGCTCTGGATCCTCTGTGAGGCATTCATATGGTTGTGTGCTTCTATCACTCAGTTGTTTGCATTTTGAGCCGAGGGATCTGATTCTTACAATTGTTTTTTAGCGGTCTCCTCCCTCTGGTCACGCACCTCCTACGGAGTGCTTGGTACTGCTTGGGCCTCCAATTCTTTTATCCTCGCTTGAAGTTGTTGGATGATCTCAGCGAGCTTCACTAGTTGAGCCTCAACCGACTCCTGTTCCTCTTGTGCCAAGCCTAGCACATAATGACATGCTTTACTCACCACTTCTTTGATCGTGACTTGCTCTGTGAGAAATTTCTCCTTTTCTCTCTGTAGTTGGGCTTTTTCCTCGTGGAGCATCGTCTGAAACACTTCTTTCTCACTTTTGTAGGCGATTAGACTGTACCACACTACTCGTAATTGTTCTAAGGCTTCATATTTCTCTTGTTTCAAGGATTCTGTAGCCTTCTCCTTCTCTTCTCGGATCCTCTGAAGTTGAGCTTCTGTCACATATGCAAGTCTTCTTAATTGGGCTAGTTCATCCCCCAATTCTATAATCTGTGACGAGGAAGGCGCAATAGGTACTACATGGACCAAACGAATAGCTTGGTGTACTTCCTTTAATTCCTTCTCAATTCTCCTGTATAGCTCCTCCTGCTTCTCTCCATATCTCTGTAACATGTCCTCGAAAGATTCTTCCATAGCTCCACAGACCAAACTGATATCATCCTCCATGAACGTTGCTTCTAACTGGGGATTATTAGCGCGCGTCTTCTTCCTTGTTGAGGGTTTCTTTGGAGAAACCTTCCTCTTTTGCGGTGTTATTGTCCTAGTAGGGGGGTGTTTCGGTGGTGTAGCTTTGCCTCCTCCTTGCTCATCACCTCCTCCTTTTCCATCTGCTTCGTTTCCTCCTCCTCCTAGTGAGCCAGATCCATTTTCTTTAGAGACATTGTCCTCCTCATTGGTCTCTATATCCTGGACTTCCTCCTATTTTTTCTTCCTCTTTGTCCCACTGGATTATCCGACATACTCAACCCGAGTGACCATGGGGATTCCTATGGTTTCAGTGTCGGAGAGTTCTACATCAGCGACAGGTGCCAGAAATTCCTCTGGCCACTCCTTTGTAATCTGCTCCATGTCTTCATCTGTTAGCTTGTAGTATGACTGTAGTTCTTCCTTGTTCTCGTCTCTACGCACAGTGATATAGATGAAATTCAGATCTGCGTGAAACTTTTCAATTGGTCTATACTGGTGCAGGGTGCACAGTGTCATGTGCGTAAATGAATCGATGGAAACCTTCAATTACTGATAATATGCATGAAACATAGCATTGGACTTCCATTGCTTTGTCATGTCGTTGGTGTACCACAAGGTGGAAAACCTAGCGGCCAAGGGCTCCGATGGTTCGATCTCTGGAAAGGTGGCTCCTTCAGGCATTTTCCAAGCGACAAATGAGATCAAAACGATCAGCCAGCTGAAGTGGAATTCATATCCCAAATCCTGGGCTTCGCGGCAATCCTTCTCTAGTTCATTGATGAGGTAGCTCGCCCAGTTCATCTCCATTCCCTCCACACATTTTCCTGTGAGGTCCACCACAAACCCGGTGACCTGTGTGGGGTGGTTCTTCCTTACGAGCTTTCCATCTATGAGTTGGCAAGTGAGGTGCATTGCGCCATCCTGTATAGAGGCTACCTTGTAACCTCACTTTCCTTTTTCGACTTCGACGTAAGATTCCTTGATGCATTGTGCCAGGGAGCGGTCTAAGGCCTTCCCTAGATAAAATTGTTGAGGGTCAAGTCCCTTCATGCTTAAGCCTATAATTTGATGGATCAGTGCCAGATCCACAGTAATCCTCCGGTTGAGACATAGGTATTCGCCATGATAGCACAATAAGAGGACTTTAACGCAAGTGTTATCCTCTTGGTGACGGCCAAAATAGGGAATCTTCATCACGTTCAGCATGGTGGAAGGGCCAGTCCCTTAATCCATGGCTGGGAGATGAGGTGAGGCTTCTTCCCAATTGACTTAGTCAAGTAGCGATGGAGAGCTAGCATAGCATAGTTCTTCATGTCGCCTAGATTGAAATCGGTGTTCTTCAGTAGTAGGATCTGTCCTAACTGGCTCCCAACTACGCGTATTCCTTTTGGAATATACGCGGTGAATAGGGTGTACTCATAATCTCGTGGGATGTTTTCACGGTTAACTGCGCTAGCCAAAGGTGGAATGTACTCGGGTAGGATCGATGAGATCTGCTTTGCATTAGCCAAATTGTCATGATGCTTACTTCGCTACTCAGTCGCGGGGTTAACACGACCAGAACGATGTCCAGTCAAAGGGGAAGCCTGTAGTCCCCTAGTCGACGATGCCTAGACACCTTCAGATAATGGTCTGTCAGTCATTAGCTTCTTGAGGACCTCCTCGACATACTTCTCTAATTCACTAGGTTCGCCCAACATTCTCACTTTTAAATAGACAGGTCGGGGTAGACGAACGGATAGGTGGGGTAGACAAATGGACGGCGAGGTCTAGCTTCAAATAACACAGCTCGGCACACAATCAATTATCTTCTTGGCTCAGTTAATCATGGGTAGCAAAAAGTGGTCCCATCACAACGACCAACAAGTTAAATAAGAGGGGCCTCGTAATAGATTCTTCCAATGGCTAGGAATGCTTCCATCAATGTGAATATGTCTGTTATGGCATGGTCTCAATGTCCAAAAGCGGCCAGTCATCCCATAAATGAATTTTATAACCATTCGGGAGTGTCTTTCTAATGGTCAGGGCGCCTCCAATGGTCATATATCTTCGCCAGGGTGAAGTCCCATTCTACGCGGTCCTGTTGTTCTAATGAGGCTCAAATCCTGTGAACCTGCCTCCTACGAGGTTCTAGTCTGCGAAGTCTTCCATCTGGTCTATGTAGATTCCTGTAGATTTTCCAACTTAACTTTCTTTTTATTGAGCTTCCTTTCCTTCTTTCCTGTGATCTGAGTCTCTCTAACTATTTCTGGAATCCTCTTTCCATTCTTATTCTTATCTTCCTTTAGCACAGTGGCTTCACACTGTTGAGGTGCCTTCAAAGAGCCTAAATTTAATATCCCTTCTCTCAATACTTCTTGGGTGGATATACTTATTTCTTGTATAGATAGGTTCTTCAATCCTTCTTGCATTCTTTCAACCTTGACAGCTAATTCTCTTGCCTTTTGTCCCTCCTGCGTTGTTACTTTGTTCTATTTCTTCGACATATCCTCTTGTTCTTCTATTAGTCGATCTATTTTTCTAGCTATAAAATCCCTTAGTTCTTGATTTTTCTTTTCTGTGGCCTCTTCCTCTGCTTTCCTTCTGATTTGATCTGTCTCAATCCAAGTATTACCTAGAAAAAGTGGGAAAGGGGTGTTGTCCCCAACAAAATTAATGACTTAAAATTCCTCTTCGGTATATGTTCCATGAAGAATAATAGGTATATTAGTCACTCTTCCACATAAGGTCATCATCGTACCCTTAAACAAGACTATCCTTCCTAATGAAGGTATCATAGTAGGCTTTCCCAAAATTTCCCAAGTTTCTTCTGTCATAATATTCACTTGTGTTTCCTCATCCAAGACACAGTCTATGTTGAAGTCTTCTATTCTTGCATTTATGTGTTGTTTTACTTTCAGGATCTCTGGTAAACTGACATCTTTGTGAACATCCATCATTTCTTTCAATTGTATTAATGTAGTATGAACTTCCTCTGACCTTTTCTCTTTAGAACTTTCAAACATGCTCTTAGTCTCTTGACTTTCTTCGTAGTTTTCTTGTCTAATGTTCATCCTTTTAACTTTAGCAATCATCCTTGGACAATCCTCAACCTCATGACCAACAATATTACAACAAAGGAAAATAGGACCTGCGCCAGGACATTCCTTAGCAATATGTCCCGGTCTTCTGTAGTTATAATATAATGTCAATCCTCTTTTTCTTTTAAATGTTCCCCAACATCTTCTGTACTGCGCACTAGGATCACAGTGCTGGACCTGCAATCTGCAAAAAAAAAATCTAGGTTCTTGCATCCACTTATTAGTCCAAAAATTCTTTATATGCATAGGAATAACATACCTTTCTTCATTTCCATTAAATTTACTCAAATCAACTCTTTCTACCAACTGCACCCTAGCCTTCAGACTAGGACATAACCTATTAAACATACTTAAATTCATGCTTTCGAAAAAAAAAATTCACTTATCTTTCTCTTGTCAAAGCAAAAAGCTTACCTCTTTTAGGATCTTACCTCTTTGTTCGGATCAGATTTATTTCTTAGCACAAAACTTTGCAAGTCAAGTAGAGTATTGCGCACTTTAGCAACAGATCTACGCACAGAGCTTCTCTTTTCTTTACTTCAGTTCCCAGCAATCACAGTTTCAGGTCCCGACAATGGAACCATTTATTGGCACAGGGGTAGACCCAGGGTTCAATGCTCAACAACACACCAACAAAACCCTAACTACCGGCATTTTCAGCAACACCTGCAGAGCAGGCGAATTCTCACCCGAGGTAGAAGCAGGGGGGGTTACAGGACATAGGTGTCTGTAACCGAGTTGGGACACAAATATGTGATAACAACACTTCGCATAGTATTCTAATAACACTTAGAAGGTGATATGCATTAGTTTCCTAACCTTAGTAACATCACAGAACATACCAAAATATAGATCGACGCAGTAACAATAAAGATTAAGCACTTCAACCCCTTAGCACATAGAACTGAGTTAGATCTAGCATTCATTTATCTTTAACACAATTAAATTACTAAGCATCAACAGATCTTTCGATCATACATAATAATCAAAGCACTAAGCATATTCATATCATAAACAACACAACACAAATAAAACCAAAGACGCAAGATATGTGTGGTTCACCCCAGTGCGGGGCTATGTCCACCAACTGCTTTGTCTTATTTATTATTCGTCAATCTCTTACATTCAGCGACTCTTGTGCACTAAGCCACAGAGTCGAGCTTTGCATAGGACAAGAGATCTGTACACTAAACACAAGATCCTCCTTCCAAACTAGGTCAAGGCACATATCCAACTCTTTATCAAGAACAGAGCCTTACACATAGACATTCCCTTGCACAGAGCCAATCTAACTACTTGCACTTAGCTACTTCCCACTACTCTTCTACAATACATTCTTACTTATTTATACTTTTACAATCCCTTACAATAAGGCCTAATCATGGGTAAACCACATGGGTCGACATCCCATAACCTATTACAAAAACCCTAAAGAACCCCTTACTGGGTCCACATAGCCCGCAAAATAAGTGAGATATGTGATCTCATCTCTGCCTGGGTGCTCCATCTTTGACCATCGTGTCGAAGTCCAAAAGTGGGTCAACTCTGACCAAGGTTTCCTCAAAACTTGATCGAGGGCCAATAAAAATCAAAACAAAGTGATACCCAAAAAGTTTGAAATTTTTAGGGTGTGTTGTGTACTCAACAACAATGGTAACTTGGTTGTTGTAAAATAACATGATTGTGTATGATCAAAGCACCATATTTTATGCTAAAATTCTCTATATTCATATTTAAAGTTATGTTTCTTGTCACTTTCGTGTGTGTAGGGTTATACAAATTCTAGGCATTTACTCTTGTTTTCCTAATAAACAATGCATAAAAAACAATATGACAATTTTTATTGGAATAAGATAGCTTATGTGGATACATTCGCATAAACCCTTAAACTTTGGTAGAAAAAAAAGCATAGGTGTTCTATGATGCAATATGCATATGTAACTTTCTAGTGAAGATCCCGCAATCTGCTCAAAAGAAGATTTCTAGAAAAAACCACAATATTTGAAGCTAGCTTGTTTATAACACCTTAAACATTCAGAACATGTTGAAGACATTCATTATGAAATTATGTTTTCCTTGGGGATTGTATTTTGTTCTTATCAGACTTATCGGTTAGCATTGAACTTTTTTACAATGTTTATATATGCATTTTTCTAAGTTCTTTATCATCAAGTCAAACTAGTAGTTTATTTGAGAAAATTCCCTTACCTTAGCCTAAATAGTAAGATGTTTTTGTGGGCTTGAAGCTTTGCAAAGTAAATTGTATAAATTGGTCCAAAATTTAATTGAGCTCTCATTTAATATGTCCAAGAGGTTAAAAATGTGTTTTTCTACTTTTGCAAGCCTTTTAGCAATGCATTACTCTGGCAAAATATAAAGATATGTGAAATTGACATTACTAAGAAGAAAGGCCTTATTTCAATCCAAAAAATCTTTCATATTTCTTAGTCTATGATATAGAACTTTTACACAAAATCACATTAATATAAATTCTTCCATGTTTCTTTTTTTATATCAGTGACTCTAGATTTTTAAACAAGACAAGTTCAATGTGAAAATTTAAGCAACATTTCTTAGTGGATGCTCATTACCAATAATACAAATGCTTTGGACTGGCCCTTTATATGGCCTTGTAAGATGCTTCAATAGTGGTACTATCTATGGTTAGGTCAAATGCTCTAGTATTTATAGATAGGAATCAAATACCATTAAGTTATGTTAAGATGAATTTCTATGGTTGGCACTCCAAGTACATCATTTTGTTATCAAAACTATTTTTTAGACACACATATATTACTTGATAGTTACACATAAAACGTTTTATTTATACATTTTGAATCGAATAATTACACTTTTCTTCCTATAGAATTTTGTTATGAAAGTGATATGGATAGGTGCAAGGTATTGAAATTTTGTTATATTTTTACATACACAATAACTTAGATGAATATATTTCTACTTAAAATAGTTTATTAACATAAGAATATAATAGCCCGCATGGATGTAGACGGATTGGCAAGTGCCGTGTAAATGGAAGGAAATTTGTAAAATGAAGTCTCATGTTCGATTCTCACCTGGATTTACTCGTGCGCCATTCTTGCGGGCTGGGTGGTTGCACCTGGGGTTATAGTGGTAGCCGACGGGGATCGACCCCGTGTCACGCGAGTACGAGAACCGCGAGTTGCCGATTCCCCCAGTATAAATATATATATATATATATAATAGATATTGCAAGTTTGAATCTCGATAGATTTGAAAAAGTAGTCCAGGAAAGCTTAAAAACCACCCAAAATTTGAAATAAAAACACAATGTATATGCAAAAGATCAGAACCTTTAGGAGGAAGGGTCCTGTACTATTTTATCCTTTGGATTGATGAAGTCCAAAATAGTAAGGGGTAATGGAACAAATCCATGTGATATGAAAGGATCTCACACACTCAAATTGGATTCTTTAAATATGATGAATTGAATGTTGATTCAACACTCTAGAGACCAAATCCATGAATTAATGACCATATATGTTCTTCGACGAGTTCCAAAAAACCTTCGTTTTACCTGTTTCGATGAGTTTCAAAAAACTAGTCGAGCGACCCCATAAACGCTCTATTTTAGGAACACACATCTTTATTTTTGAATGTAAAGTTTCCTTACAGCTATAAATATATAAATTAAAATCGATGGGAACCTGGGCTTGAGCATTGCTTATGTGTCTTGGAGGTCCTAACCATTGCAGGGTAGGACGGGCGGGTAGTCAGTTTTATTTATTTTCGATTGATTGTCGTTCATTGCTTGTAGATACTTGATGTGCGTCTTAGGTCGTCATGTTGTGTTTGTTGTTGTATGCGTCGTGTTTGTCATCGGGTGGCGACGCTGAGTCGAATGTATTTATTATCCTTGTACACACGCGCACACACAAAAGAAAAAAAAAGAAAAAATTTACAGTTGTTATGAGAGGTTTGTCGTCGTAACGAGGAGGCATGTTACATATT
>JASDQU010586473.1:113692-136856 GCA_032191745.1 Picea mariana | reverse complement strand
GGGAGAATTGAGCTCACTCCAAATAGATCATAGTAGCATTTTCTTCTTGTTTTAATGCTTTGAATAGGTTTATATGCTTTATTGTTTTTATTAGAATTATTTGATGATCTTGATTGTTGATAGGTTATTTGAAACATTCCGAGAAGACCTCCTGAAAGGGAGCTAGTGTTTTCATTCCTACAACAACTAAGCCTTTTAAGTGTATTTATTTTCAATGCATGAGTGTTTACTTGATGATCTTGATTGTTGATGGGTTATTTGAAACATTCCAAGAAGACCTCCTGAAAGGGAGCTAGTGTTTTCATGCCTACAACAACTAAGCNTTACTTGATGATCTTGATTGTTGATGGGTTATTTGAAACATTACGAGAATACCTCTTGAAAGGGAGCTAGTGTTTTCATGCCTACAACAACTAAGTCTTATTAAGTGGAATGCAAGAGTTAGAATTTGATTGAATTTTCTTAGATTAGATTTAGATGCCTACTCCTGCATATATTTTGTTGGCATCATCACAAGCTTACGAGCATCCCTGGTTGATAATTAAATGAAAGCAATTTAAGCAATTGAATTGCCCCAACACAGAGCTTTTGCTAACTTGTAGACATGAGTCTTTCTATATTCAAATTCAAACCCTTGTGCTTGTTCTATATACACTTCTTCTTCAATAACACCATTTAAGAAAGTTATTTTCACATCCATCTGGTGTAACTTTGATATGAAAATTTAACTTAATCTAAAATTCAAGATCTTTTAACCATTATTTGCATGTGAATTTTTAACTGTTAACCATCTTTGTAATGCAAAATTAAAGAACATCCATCAAACACATGAGCACATAAAAATGTAAGCAAACCATCTATGAGCAAGAATTGGTAACGGAGTTCACCAGACTTCCTGGCTACATCTTCGGGTCCACTCCATTAGTGAGACCGCTCTTTAATTAATCTCAAATGCTTAAAAAATTACAAAGAAAGGTTTACATAAGAGCTCCCAAAAACCAACTTTCAGATCTGCGATTCTGGGCAGAAACAGACATCATAGGTGGCTGGAAAACATCATTCTGCAACTTTTGACTGTAAACTCGAGTATGTTTGGCTCGCTCAAATGGGATCTGGAGGCACTTTTCTGTTTGGCTACTCTGATGAAGAAACAAATAGCATATTCAGAATCCTCTCGAAATTCTGCAACTTTTGAGTATAAAGTTGATCTATTTCTGAGCAGGTCACCTGGGACACCTCCTGGCATGGATTCCAATGCAGCCTTTTCTTGTTAGATCCGTACAATCTCGAAAAGCGTGCCAACTCCTCTTTTGGAGACACTTTTCTATTCGGCTACTTTGATGAAGAAATAGATAGTATATTCTGAATCCTCTCGAAATTCTGCAACTTTTGAGTATAAAGTCGATCTATTTCTGAGTAGGTCACATGGGACACTTTTTGGCATGGATTCCAATGCAGCCTCTCCCTGTCAGATCCGTACAGTCTCGAAAAGCGTGCCAACTCCTCTTCTGGAGACACTTTTCTGTTCAGCTTCTCTGATGAAGAAACATATAGCATATTCAGAATCCTCTCGAAATTATGTAACTTTTGAGTATAAAGTCGATCTATTTCTGAGTAGGTCGTCTGGGACACCTCCTGGCACGAATTCCAATGCAGCCTCTGCAACTCCCTCCTTGCCTCGTTTTGCATGCCCGATTAAATAAGCAGAGCTGCTAACCAGTTGGCCAAACTTAGCGAACCTCCTCCAGATTTGGCTGGATCCACCAAACTGCAGCTTCTAGAAGGTGACACGTGTCACGCTGATGTCAACATCCGTACTGCTGACGTCATTAGTACGGCCTGTTCACTGTTTGACTTTTTATAGTTGTTTTCGAAAAACTTCAGAGTGTCATAACTTCTTCATACGAGCTCTGTTTGAGAAAGTAAATATATGGTCGGAATCGAGAGAACGAGCCAGACGCAATGGCGTTGGTTTTATCCAATTATGAGAACTTTGGTTTTTGAGCATTTTCTGAGCCTAGGGACCTTTCTGAGACTTCTGGGTCATTCCTAGATCCTCCTTTTATGCATTTGAGTATTTTCGAGCGGTTTTGGATCCACCTGGATCAAACTTCCACTTCATTTTGGCTGCAAGAGATATGATGGTTCTGATAGAAGTGTGTCTGGCTACAAGAGAAAATGTTTCTTCATAGTCAATACCTTCCTTTTGAGAAAATCCACGAGCCACAAATCTTGCCTTATGTTTTTCAATACTTATGTCTATTGCATGCTTTATTTTGTATATCCATTTGGAAGATACCACATCTTTGTTCTTTGGTCTGGGAACTACTTCCCATACGTCATTCTTTATAATGGACATGTATTCTTTTGTCACGACGTCCATCCATTCTTTCTTCTGAATGACTTCCTCAAAGCAAGTAGGTTCATTTTCTATGAGATCACACGTCAAGGCCATATAGTTGGAGAATGGCTTAGGTTTCTTGCTTGTCTCATGGTTCCTTCTGGGGAACCATACTTCTCCGCATCTTGAATAAGTTCTTCACCCAAGTTGGCTTTCTCTTGTGAGAGATCGTCATACAGGGAGGTTCTCGAGATTATATCATATCACGATCTTCTGGAATCTCATCATCAGGGGTAATTGTAACTTCCTTCACGAGTTCTGCAACTCTGGGAGCTACAGGTTCTTCTTCATATACTTCTTCAAGCTGGAATTTCCTTGATCTTTTGAGTGTCACATCTTCATCAAATATTACAACTCTGTTGATCTCAATATGATGGTAACATGGTATGTAAATTGTTAAGGCCTTAGAGACCTCATAGTATCCAACAAATATTCCCTTCTTTCCTGAAGGATCCAACTTGGTTCTCTTTTCTTTTGGACTGTGTACAAATACTGGACAACCAAATATTTTGAGATGGCTTACTTCTAGCTTCTTTCTGGTGAACATTTCTTCGGGAGTTTTGAATCCAAGTGCACTATGGGATAATCTGTTTTGGAAATATATCGTTCTTCTTGCTACTTCATCCCATAAGTGCATTGGAATATCTTGATTGTGAATCATAGTCTTTATTGCTTCCATAATTGTTCTATTCTTTCTTTCTTCTACACCATTTTGTTGAGGATTATAGGGAGTCGTGAGCTCCCTCTTAATCTTGGCATCTCTGCAAAAGCTTCCAAATTCATTTGAAGTGTACTCTCCTCCATTGTCTGATGTGAGCATCTTGATTTTCCTTTCGGAGAGGTTTTCTACCAAGGCTTTGAATTCCTTGAACTTTCCAAGTACTTCATATTTTGACTTCAGTAAATAAACCCAAGTCTTACGAGAGGAATCATCAATAAAAGATACATAGTATACATACCATCTTAGAGAGGTTGATGGAATTGGACCGCATACATCTGAGTGGACAAGTTCCAATATTCCTTCTACTTTATTGTCGCTCTTTGGAAAATGATGCTTTATGTTCTTTCCTTGTGCACATCCCTTGCATACACCTTCATGATCAACCTTTAATTCTCGTAAACCTGTAACTACCTTGCTTACATATGGTAAGACTTTGTAGTTGATGTGAGCTAGTCTTCTATGCTAAAGTTCACAATGTCTTTCAGTAGAGTGAGTCAAGGCTACATCTGAGTGACCTTTTAACTTGTACAAACCACCTTCTTCTATTCCAATAACAACTGCATCTTCTATAGTTTTTCCTTTAGACCACATGAGAACTTCACCATCCCTGAATACTTTCTTATCTAGGGTTGAAATAGAAAGTAAGTTCTTTTTCAAACCCGGTACAAAGAGTACATCCTTCATTCTCATCGGAGTTCTTGAATCAAGTTTGTAGGTGGTTTCTCCCATTCCTCTGATAGGGTAATGATAATCATCTCCAAGTGAAACCTTTTTGGGGGAGTCCTTTTCTATAAGGCTGGAGATAATTTTCTTCTGACCTGTCATGTGCTTAGAGGCACCACTATGTATGAGCCAAGTATCTTCTCCATGTGTCACGGATCTTGAGAGAGCGGAAAACAAAACATATTCTTCAATCTCTTCTTTAGTTAAATTTTTGGGTGGCTCATCATCTTCAGCTACATGGGCATGATGTCTTTTTTTATTTCCCCTCTTGTATTCTTCCCTTCTGGCAGGAAAATTCTTAGCAATGTGTCCCAACTTATCACAATGATAACATTGATAAGGAAAAATCGTTTTCCTTTCTTTGACCCTTATGACATTTTTGGAATCTCTTTGGAGAGTGAGATTCTTTATGAAAGTGGGTCTCCTTTTGAAAATGAGTCTTTTTCTTTCCACTCTTAGCATGAGAAACTAGGGCTTGATCTTCATCTCTTAATAGGACGGCTTCTCAGTTGGGCACTCTTGCTTCTTCTTCAACACATTCTTCCCATAAACTGTCAAATTGGAGTTTCTCTTTTCTTGCACAAATAGTTTGGTTGAAGGCATCCCAAGGTCTTGTGAGACCATTAAGAGTTTTCATCACAAGTTCATATTCATCTAAGTTGTCTCCAATTTCCTCTAAATATTCCTCGAATTGAGAAACCTTAGAGAAATAGTCATGAATTGTTTCTCCTTTTTGCATCTTTGTATTCTTGAGTTGGGTTCTCAAGTTCATCTTCCAGTTGATGTTCTTTCCTTCATACATTCTGGTTAGGGAATCAAACATATATTTTGGATTATTCTTAGAAGACACTTGAGGGATCATGTGGTATTTAATGGAATCTGCAATTATTCTTTTAGCCTTAATCATATCCTTCTTGTACATCTCTTTGGTTGCATTTTCTTCAGGTTCCGGTACATTTTCTTTTATGAATTTTGCAAGGTCATTCTCTTCAAGAATGAGTCCAATTCTGTATTTCTCTTCAAGAATGAAAATTTTCTACATCCTCTAGCTTGTCAACAAGCTTGGTGCTTGCAGACATCTTGACCTGTAGCTAAGAAAATGACCAGAAAATGAAAGTGCTCAAAAATTGAAACCATGCTTACCAGGAGATGCGTTGGGCTGAGGCGAGTTTGCTGGAGATGATTGTTTCAGAAAATTCCAAGTTTTACCCCTTGAAACTTGACCTACGCAATTCTGGACTGGTACTTCTAGTACTGGTTCTCCTAGAAGTGGTTAAAACCACTTTATAATTACGAGGGGTCGACTTTACAAATACCACTATACAAGTGCAGTTTGACCAATCCACAAAAGCATATTTGATCTTATATAAGACCCGACTTGATCAATCTGCAAAAGGGGATTTGATCTATAGGATAATAACTCAAATATAATTAGAATATTCTTCGAAGTTACAATATTTCAACACACTCAACCACTTTCGTCCTCAATTTTGGAGGAATACCAAGACGTGGCCACTTTAGAGCGATTAGAGGCTCATTCTTCAAAGAGAAAGTATTTTCATCTTGGAGATTTTCATGAAGATTCACAGGTGAAGAGGCGGTGTTTTTGTACACCTGAGCATGTCCCTTACCTCTTACCCTCTTCTCCAATATACCATGCAGTCTTCTTTTGATCTCTCATTTCCTCTCAGTCCTCGACAAGTAGTCATTCTTTGTGTGCAGATGAAGATGAGCCTTCATCTACACATAGTAGCCCCCTTCAGAGATGGATTGATCAAGCTTGTGTCTATCACTTCAGGCAAGATTTCTTGCATGATCAGAGTGGCATATATTCTTTCTAGTAGGATTTCCTCCCTCCCACCCATCTCCACGAGTTTCATTTCAGAATTGATTAAATATCTCTTTATGCTCATGATCATTACATGCTTCTTATCTTTGTTGTTTTACATAATCAAGCACAGGGGGAGATACTTTGATGGGATGATCAACTATTTGCAGTGGTTGTATGACTTCACCTGACATCACCCATCACCTGATCTTCAGGGCCCCAAGCCCCAGGTAAGTAGGTAAGTCATTTTGATTTCTTGCATTTGCATTTTTATTTCTCATAGTGGTTTAGATGCATTTCATATTTCATTTTTCTCTACTTGCATATTGATTTCATGCTTAGTTTAGAAATTTTGAAAAAAATGCCAAAATTTTCTTTTCTAGATTAGTTTAATTTTGGATTTTTCTATATATGGATGAAGGGTGATAACACCACCCTAGATGCTCTGATGTTTTGGTTTGAGTTTTGGTAGGCACGGGTCTACCAGGAGATGTTGTGGTTCTCAGGCACTTTATGGCAAGCACATGTCCCCAAGTAGGAGCCAGATGTTATCCCCATTTTGTGGGATAACTAAGGAGATTATGTCTCAAGGCCCTCATGTTGCAGATATGGAGTGTCGAGAGACTACATGACCAACAATATCCATTTGCACATATGGAGACCCTTCTCACCACCACAGAGGTCAGGATTTTGAGATGGCATCCACCACATCAGCTGGCTTCCGAGAGGCACTCGACCTTGCTCCCTGAGGTACAAGTCAAGTATTATGGTGAGTGTCATTTCAATATTTGAGGCATTTTGAGTATGTTGTATCTCAAACTGCTTTATATTTCATGACATATGCTTGGACATTATGCCTTTTTCGCTGTTTCACCTTGGTGGTTGAAATTGTTCCCTAGTAAGTGGTCTTCCTTGGGAATGGGTTTGCTATTAAGAACTCCCTTGAAGAGCCATCATTTCCTTTTCCGACCATACTTACCACTTTTCATCACTTAAACCCCCCATTTCCTGATCTCTTGGGATTTTAGGGTGTATTGACCCAAGAATGGGTTGTCCCTCATTCTATGGGAAGAAGGGGTTGAAGGCCCAGAGTGATTATTGTTGGGTAAAAGATAAAAGGCTATATATAAACCTTCTATATGCTTTGCCCATGGATCCCCCAAGAAAGCAATGAAACACTTATCTATAAGAAAACAGGGACCCACAATGATAAATGATAGAATGCTTAGGGGGTTAGTTGGAGGATATGAGGTATCATCACGAGCCGACCTATCATGATCATGGGTATCTAGTGGTATGAAATTACCATCATCTGGTCACCAAGCCAAGCTAATGGTTCTCAGTTGCAGGGATGAGAGAAAGGGGGTCTCATCACGAGCCATCCTTTTCATCTTTGCAAGGTATTTGTGAGTGACATTGTCATTATTTGGACACCACACCAGGATAGTGGCCTTCAAATTATCTTTAAAACATGAAAGAAACAAAGAATGGAAAAGCAATAGGCTTGGAAAAATTGCATTGCAAACAAAGGTGCCACACACCCTCTAGAAAGGCACCCATGTATGAGACACTACAACCCCTTGTATGTCATGAACCCCGTTCCCAATGAGTCTTGATCCTTAACCACTTCATCCACTTTACATGGATTGGAGAGGGATCACTTGGGAAACACTCCTTGACCTAGGAAATATCTACCCAATAGGACACCTCGTCAACCGTCGCATATTCAAGCTTGGAAAGTCACATAATATCTTTAATCAATTACTTGTTTGACATGGTAATCTTTGATGCACATGCTCAGGTGGCTCATTTATTGATTTGATCTACTCATCATGATATTTTGACTTGAGATCCTTGGAGGGCGTGTTTATTTGTCTTTGCAGCACCTAGTTGGTGGACAGTTTTTGAGGAACAATCCTGGCTTAGGATTCCATGGGGCTTGAAGCCCACAAGTTGGATGCCAAGGGCCCACATGCTGGATGAGAGAGACATACCTTCGGAGGCCTAAAGGAAACCTTGGACGACATGAGTTAGCCCTTGAATGCCAAATGTTTTTCCTAGGAGAGGCAAAACATCATCTTTTGGAGGCTTGTCTTCATGCTTGAGGGGCTTGAGGTGGTGATGACTACACATGACACGTTTTGAAGGAAGGAACCTTTGGATTATGAAGTAGAAGGTTGGATTGGAGACACATTACCTTTGGAGACCCAACCCTATCATCTCCAGCTCAACGTTTGAACTAAAAGTGCCAAAACGTCCCTCCTAAAGGGGTGATGTCACTCTTAGGGTTTTCATTTGAGAAAATAGTTAATTTAAATATGAATTGTTTAATATTATTTGTGTAAAGGGGAAAGATTCGGGTTGTTGACCCCTAATAATGTGGTTTACCCTAAATTTATGTGGACAAACTATGTTAGTGACATTTTGTATAAATAAAGATCATAAGATCTCATTTTAAAATCATAACTCTCCCATTTGGAGAGGTCTTGGACTGAAATTTTCGCTATCTTTGGCTATTTTCTCTCTTGTGCTCTTGTGTATGGCTACTTTCTTGGTTATTGGTTGGTGTAAGTGATGCGCTAGCCTTGGAAGGCTCTTGTTTTTCTATTGTGGTGGTTTGTCTTAGCATTTTCCCTTTAATTGGTAAGGATTTTACTTTGTGCTATCATTTGTTATTCAAGTCAAGGTTATTTTTCCAGATCTAGGTGGGAAGTATAAGGGCATACACCCCCACCTTAGCCTCCATCATTTTATGCTCAAGTATTGTTGATTTAATAAGGGTTTACTCAGAGAAGTATAAGTGCATACATCCTCTTAGTCTAAACCCTAGCTAGAGATACTTGCCTTAGGGAGTAAGAGGATTTACACCCCCAAGGAGGTAGTACCTATAGCTCTTTCTTTTCTTGACTCCATTAACCCAATCATTAAAGGAAATAGTCATCACTTGTTGCATTGGAGATATAAAATTGTTTCTTTGGGAAATGTGGAATTTCATGATTTTGAAGTTGTTCCTAGTGGAATCAAATCTATGCTATAAATGTTTTCTTTAGCCACTAGGGCATTTAATTTCTCCAAGTATTTCTTGTTTTTGTTACAAATTTAACCTACAACCATTAGGGCTGCAGAAAACCCTAACCAAATTCTTCAATAACTCCTAATTTAACCGTTGAAAATTGCCTAAAATCTGCCCACATAATCTACTAAGTACAACACATCTTTTGGTAAGTTTTGAGCAAGTTTTTGTAGTTGAATCTCTTGTTGTAATAATAAGTTTGTTATAGCCATAAGGCTGATAAATATCGTTGCAATAAGCTTTTTTTTTCAGCCTTGCATTTGTGGTTAAGTATTGCTTCACTTTTTTTTTTTTTTTTCATTGTTGAGTTAAGCTAGCTTTCACTAGCTTATCTCTTGCTTGTTCAATTATACTTTTAGCACTTATCTTGCAGCCTTATTATCTCCTACATGCTGATATATATCATTGATTATTGATGCAATTAGGGACAACAAGCTTAACTTTCTTTTCCACCGAATATGCTATATGAAAGTGTGGCTTTTCTTGTGTCTCGGACAGGTACAAACACTTTGCAGGTACCCAAAGACTTGGAAACTTTAAAACACTTGGAGATGAGTCATCAAAGCCTCTTTCTTCTTCCATCATTGAACTTTAGGGGGATACTTCTCTTCCTTCCTTTCCATTCGTCTTAATCCCTCGGGATCATTGGGATCACCTCCCTAGAATGACATAGTCACCCTTGAAGTGAGGGACCTATATCGAGGTGACATTGGGTATAATGTCCCTTAGTTATCGCCACTTGGTGGTTGGGTCGAGTTTTCCCCAACCTACAACTTGTGTGACAACAGGTCAAAGAGGTGGGGCCTTGACAACATCCTTTGGGTAAAAGAATATTTTGATCAATGAGGTAGGGCCTTTAATATATCTTTGGTGTCTCAGAATATTTTGATCAAAGAGGTGATTGGGGGAGGGGGGGGTTACATTCACATAAGGGGAGAGCAAATTGTTTTGTGATGCCCAAGTGTGTGGATACAACCTCGATATTCAAGTCCAATGTAGGAAAATGGTTAAAATACTTATGCTTGGTGGAAGCAGTGATTGCACAAATGGTGGAAGTGGTCACATAAGGAATTTACAAAGGAGGGGTAGAGACAATGGGCTCCATGGTGGAAATAGTGAACTCAATAAAGGAATCAATTAAAGAGCAGGGATCAACTTGATCATCTCATTTATTTTTTAGGGCAATGATGACCTCTAGGAATTTTTCATGAACAAAAAAATATAACGGGCAAAGAGGCACTCCCATGGGGTGTAGGGAGGCTAAGAAACCTAAAAGAGAACTTATGCTTTGTGCAGGGAGGAAAATAAACCTAACAATGACACTCTTAATTTATGTAGAAAGATGAGGATATTGAAAAAGGTCACTCATTTTTTGTGAGGAGTTTAGGAAACCTAAAAAAGGCACCCCACTTTGTGTAGGAATGCCAAGAAACCTAATAAGGGCACTCCCAATTTGTGTAGGGAGGCCAAGAAACCAAAAAAGGGAAATCACACTTTTTGTAGGAAGGACAATATACCTAAAAGAGGCACTCTCACTTTGTTCATGAAGGTTAGTAAATCTAATAAGTGAAGTTTTGTTTCATGCAAGGAAGCAAAAAAAAGTAGAAAGTATACTCTTGATTCATGTAGGGAGGCCAAGAAACCTAAAAAGCGCACTCTTTCTTTATGCATGGAGGTCAAGAAATCTAAAAGGGGCACTCCCACTTTGTGCAGGAAGGATAGGAAACCTAAAAAGAGAATTCTCGTGGGGTGAAAGGAGGCTAGGAAGCCTAATAAGGGCACTCTTGCTTTGTGTAGGGAGGCCAAGAAACCTAAAAAAAACACTCTCTCTCTATGTAGGGTAGCCAAGAAATCCAAAAAGGGAATCCCTAATTTTTGTAGGGACGTTAGGAAACCAAACAAAAACAATCCTACTTTAGCACAAGGATGTTTGGAAACCTAAAAGGAGGAACTCCTTTAGGGTGCAAGAAGTCTAGGACAGTTAAAAAGGGCACTCCCACGAGGTGTAAGGAGGCTACATAACCTAATAAGGGTACTCCATTATGAGAAAGAAGGCTAGGAAACCTAACAATAACATTGCACTTTGTTACGAGGATGTTGAAAAATGTAAAAAGGGGCACCCCTACAAGCTACAGGGAGGCAAGGTAAGATAAAAAGGGAACTCACATGAGGTGCAAGGAGGCCAAGTAACCTAATAAGGGCACTCTCACTTTTCACATGAAGGCTAGGAAATCTTAAAAGGGCACTTCCACTTTGTGTAGGGAGGCCAAGAAACCTAACAAGGGAATTCTCACTTTGTGCAAGGACACCAAGAAACCTAAAAAGGACGCTCCCACTTTGTGCAATGAGGTTAGGAAACCTAAAAAGGGCACTCTCTCTTTGTGTAGGGAGGCAAGGAAACCTAAAAAGAGCACTCCCACTTTATTCATGGAGGCCATGAAACCTGAAAAGGGTGATCTTTCTTTGTGCGAGGAAGTTAGAAAGCCTAAAAAAAGGGCACTATAGTGGGGTGCATGGAGGCCAAGTAACCTAGAAAGGGCAGTCTTGCAAGGTACAAGGAGTCTATGTAACGAAACAATATCATTGATACTTTATGCAAGGAGGTCAGGAAACCTAAAAATGGCACTCTTGCTTTGTGTAGGGAGGACAAAAAACTTAAAAAGTGCACTCCTTCTTTATGTAGGGAGGCCAACAAACCTAAAAATGGGACTTCTACTTTGTCTAGGGAGGCCAAGAAACCTAATAAGTTCACTCTCATTATGGTGCAGGGAGACTAGTAAACCTAAAAAAGAGGACTCTTGCTTTGTGTAGGAAGGCTAGGAACCTAAAAATGACACTCCCACCTAGTATAGGGAGGCCATGCAACCTAAAAAAAATAATTCCCAATGTTTGCAAGGAGGTCAGCCTAAAAAAGGCACTCTCGCTTTATGAAAGTAGGCTAAGAAACCTGAAAAGGGTACTCCCTCTTTATGAAAGGAGGAAAATAAATATAAAAAGGGCACTCCCAATTTGTGCAAGAACTCGATCAAGTATCTTAAAAAATTCACTTTTTCTTTGTGTAGGAGTTCAAAAAACCTAACAAAGGCACTCATGCTTTGTGCATGTAGGTTAGGTAACCTAACAATGTCACTCCCTCTTTGTGTATGGAGGCTAGGAAACCTAAAAATAACACTCCCACATGGTGAAGGGAGGCTAGGTAACCTAAAATATATCCACTCTCATCGTGTATAGGGAGGGCCTAACCTTAAAAAGACACTCACATGAGGTGAATGGAGGCCAATTAACCTAAAAAAAGGCACTCCCAACATGTGGAAGAAGGCCAATCAACCTAAAAAGGGCACTCCTACTTTGTGTAGGGAGGCCAGGAAATAAAAAGTGCATGGAAACAATTTAATGTTTCTTCTCTTTTTTGGGAACAAAAAGTGTGTGGAAACAACTTTATATCTCTTCTCTTTTTCAAGAATAAATGTTGGAAATTGTGTTGTCATTGATGTCAAAGGTAGACATGATTGTGACAATCATGGATGTCATTAATGTCATAGACAGGTGGAGACTAACTATCATCAATATCATTGTTGTCAAAGACATGGGGAGAGTATGAATGCCTCTATGCGTTATGTTAATGAGTTTATGCATGAAGGTGAGAAGAGGAGTTGTGTGAACAAACAACCCAAATGAGTTTGAGCAGTAGAAGAGGAGTTATGCAGATAACCCTGATAAAAAATAAATCAAGGAACAATATCTAATAGGGGGAGACTGCTGAAACACAAGAACACATTAAGGAAGCACTTGAATTTATAACCAAGTCAAGACGAGTTTTTGAATTCTAAGGAGGATACGATAATCCCATTGCAGGTCTTAAAAATAATGGAGGAGTTGGAGTTTAATTCCAACGACACATAGGAAGCTCAAGAATGCACCGACTAAGCCTAACAATTTTTTTTTGAATGTGAGCGGAAGAGCTACGAAACCCTATGCAAAGCGATAACTTTTGTCGTTGAAATATGTGGACTTGGAAATGGAAAAATTATGACTGTTGATCATCGAAGATCAATGAATAAGATCAAAGGATTGGGGCCTGATATCCAGTGGGAAAGCTCAGATGCGACATCAACGCCATGTGTCTAGTACCACATCAGAGGGAGTCCACGTCAGTACCATGCTAATGCCATAACAAGAAACTCTACATATGCCACGTGTAGTGATATGCGTCAGGACATGTATTGATGCCATGTCATCCAGTATACATGTAGAAGAAGTCCACACTGAAGCCACCTCATCTAAAACATCAACACAATGGATTGGAATAATCATATTCTAGTGTATGTATAGAATAATAAATCTTGACCATTAATAATTGAAGATCAATGACTAAGATCAAAGGACCACGACCCACGATGACATTTTGATAAATTTACCAAGTATCAAGACAAACGTGGATTATTGTGGAGTGGCGGAGAATTGGGAGTATGTGAAGAAATAATGAAATGAGCATGGACCCTTGGAACTGCAGTGAGATCTCGAAAATTGAGTAAGTATCAAGAATGAATCAGTTGGACAAAGATGTCTCACGAAACACAGTGAATCATAATAAATTGTTTACGTTCGAGGAATCAATCAGATAGATGGGGTCGTAGATATATACAAGTGAATCAGGAAAATACCTTAGACCCATAGTGAAATGCTTGAAAATTTTCTAAGTATGGGTGAAAAGTGAGTGCAGCGGAATGCAAAGATGTATTTTGGAGGCCACGTAAGTTTGAATGTAAATTCATTAGACCTGTGGTGAAATGCTTGAAAATTTTCTAAGTAGGGATGAAAAATGAGTGCGACAGAATGTGAAGGTGTATTTTGGAGGTCGCGGAAGTTTGAATGCAAATTCTTTAGACCCGCAGTGAAATGCTTGAAAAGTTTCTAAGTATGGGTGAAAAATAAGCGCAGCGGAACGTAAAGGTGTATTTTGGAGGCCAAAAAATTTTGAAATGAATAAATGATATGCCTTAGACCCGCGATGAAACCATCAAGCTAATAGATCGAAAACTGAGATTTAATTAGAGTCTAGATCGAATGGTTGTTGAGATTTAGGGTAGTGTCGAACGTTTCGGTGGCTAGCGATAACAAATCAACAATGGCCATTTAATTCGAAGGAAGATTTGACAAATGTTGAGTATTGAATGATATGTTGTGTGTACGAAGACCTAATGGTCTTGATTGTTGATGTTTTGTAGCATTCAGAGGTATTCCCACATTGGCCTTGGTGTCGGGCAAGTGGGAATTTTTGTTGGCACTCACATTGCATTTTTTATTTTGTGAAAACCCCCTTTGTATGGAGTTGGGGCTTCACACCCACTTGGAGGAATAAACAATTCTAATTTAATGTTGAGTTTAGAAGGGGTTCCTAAAATCACTCATTAGACTCCTATAAAATGAGAGGCAATGTGCAGAGACACTCATCACATCTCATTGTGACATTATGGAGTTGGCACAAGTGGGTGAGCACTTGTGGCAAGGAGATTGGGGAGGAAAATTTTAGCAAAGGAAGATTTCTCAATCTGGAATATTTTACTGAACATAATTTGTGTCTCTTGTGCATGGATGATTTCACTCTGATCTTTGTGTTTCCACTATAATTTTCTATCATAATTTCAATGTAAAATTATTCAGTGACAACAACCCTAGTTTACTATTTGAGGTCACTTGGAAGTAATTTTGAGATCTGAAATTGAATGCATTAAATGTGTTAGAACACGTATAATTTTGAGATTTTGAGCTTTATATATTTTTCCTCTTAGAAATAAATTTTTTATCCAAAAAACAAAAAACTTAGAAAGCGGCCTTTTAAAATTAAAATAAATCCATTGGTTGTTATTTATCAATAAGGCACTTACAATATCTATCGTTAATGAGTTACTCTAATTTATTGAATGGTCCTAATGATCTCCAAAGTTTTGAAGTCGCCTAAGTTTTAAAAGAAAATCTTTAATGGTTGCTTCGGAGCTTCACGCTTCAAGTATTCCAACAAACCTAAACAACAAAACCCTGAAACTTCTAAGTCCCGAAGATAGCCACTCGTTATAATTCCCGAAGGACTTACATACATGTCATGGGACACGTGTCTTTTAAAATCTTTTCTTAAGTTGACACGTAGCACTTATTTTTGACTTTTACGTCGGATGATTCACTCATTTTAAATTGACACATGGCATCCCTCTTTTCTCGACACGTCATTAAGAATGACGTCATCTCTGCCACGTCACTCTGGGAGATCACCTTTTGGGATTTTTAACAGAGATCGAGTTCACAAACCTCTGAAGTATCAAAGCATCGAAGTAAAGTAATTACAAAAAGTGAAAAGTGTTTCAAAGAGTTAATAAAATAGTTAAAGACTTTAATTAATCATGATTAAGTATTAATTAATCACTTCGCAGTTTCGGGCTCCAGAAGATTTCTCTTGCGCTATATTCAAAACTTCTGAATTACTTAAAGTTAATACGACATTTTAAAACATGATTAATTAAAACATAAAAGTGATTACTTAAAGATTAAATCCTCTGCGAATTCAGACTTCGGGAGATTTCCATCCTGTCACATCCAAAACTTTCGAACGCAAAACCGACGAAGTATTAATGACATTTATGATTGATTAAGGTTAATTATTTCAAATAAAGATTGCAAATCACCGGGTAATAAATTCCATTAAATTTTTAATAAATTCTTCGTCAGTAGAGCTATACGAAGATCGATAGACTTTTTGAATAAAGCACTTCGAATTTCAAAATCATTTTTACCATTTTCAAATAGCAGTTTTTTATTCAGTATAGAGCTTATAGAATTCTCTTGTTACAGGTAGGATAATTCTATTTCCTTAAGGATTATGGCGCCATGAAAAGATGCTAAGAAGCTTGATTCATCAGGTGATGATTCAAATCCAAATACAGATGTTCTATTAGACACAACTCTGCGAGTTACAGACGCCATTAAAATTTGGAAGCATGTTTTTGATATCTTAGAGCATGAGATTATCAACTGTCCAGACGACTCTGCCGAGGAAGACGATGAGTCTTTTTTAGCCAAGCTTAGAATGATAGCATAGTAAGAACTGCATAAGATTTCTGCACGACCCATAATTATACCCTATAATGATATGATAAATTGGGCTTTTGAACATGTCAACATCAAAACCAGGAGCATCATCAGCCACCAATAGACCGTCGTTGGCTCTTTTCCCTGCACCTAAATATACTTACAATGCAACATTTCTTCTAGATTTTGAGAGAAGAGAATGCACTCAATACAATAGAAATGGTCACGATATAGTCAATACCTGGTGGGGACATCCGAAAAAATTCAGAGCCAACGCTCATGGTATATATGCCACAACGTCCTAAGATGCTCATATGTTATATATAGCCATGATGGTTTGTCGTCTGTTTGGGAAGAATAAACCTACACATTTCTCAGTTGAGTGGGTAGCCATCATGAATGAAGTAGCCAAGGGTTATACCTTCAATTGGGCTAAAATGCTATCTGATAATTTGGCCAAGGAAATTACTGAGTATAAATCATCAAAATCAAAAGGGCAACCTGCTCCTTTTTACATGTCAGCTTATATTATGGATGACATTTGTTTCATGAACCCTTTTCCCCTGATGAATTGGAGTTGGAGCCCCGCTAGTTTTGAGCCAATACATTTTTACCACTCCAAATTATGGGAAGAAAATGCCAAAGATTTATTTTACGAAATCTGTCACAACGTGGTGGACTGGTTCACATAGCTATCTATGTTCACCCTCCGCCCAAGTTTTTAGAAAAGATTATGGGGAACTTAGGCACACTTGCAAACTGGTTCATTGAGGAGAATTTCTCCTATATCAGAGTATTTGGTTGTTCCATTCCTCCTCATTCCCTTCCACAGTTTTTACCCGACAGGCTGGTGTGCAGAGAAGTGGCATACTAGACAGTATCAGGAGGTATCAACAAGGAGTTGAAAGTAGCTTAGAAAAAGGTTTGGCCAACTTTTCTCATTCAAGTTGGTATGTTCACATTATTATATTTTGGTCATTCTAAAGTCGAGGCCGCAGCCTGGGAATATGTCAAATTAGTTGACATCGAATTCAAGAAGCATGATCCACATAAGATAGTGGAAAATCATTTGGCTCAATTTAACATGAAGCGATACATCCATGAGAATTCTCCTTATGACGAGATGTTTAGGGGAGTTAACTCTTATGAGTAAGTTCAAAGAAGATTCCAAACTCTACCTCTTGACCAACAAGCTGGTTTCCTCAGCTTTCAAAATCATAGACGAAACAGTTTGCTGAATATATTGCAAGGATAATAAAAACCCATGCCTTCTCCATGGGAAACTAAATCCAAAAAATCTGAACCAAGTTGTTCCACTAAGAGCACAGTTGAAGAAGTACCAAAAAGTCCAGAAAAGTTGTTTCAAGAAATAATAACATCACTGGCAGGACTGAATGAACCACAACTATTAGCTTGGTTCGAAGCTTTCCTGAATCTGGAACAAGTCATTCCTCATTCAATGCCAGCTACTTCTGTTGGCACCCCACATATAATAGGACAAGAACGTTCCACAACAATTATTTCTCCTATTACATCATTAACCCCTTTACAAACCAACTTCGGAAATCCTAGTCCCGAACTCATTTTTGTAGGTGATCTTACTCCTATCTTGCCTGAAGAGATGCCTTCCTCAAATTTATTTTTCAACAAGAAACAAAAAGCTATTGTGAAAAGAGAATCTCACCAAAAGGATGGAGTAGTCACTAGAAGGAAAATATTGGTGTATGATGGGAGAGACCAAGATGGTCCTGAGTTTGCGAAAGAAGTTGCAGGTTCACTAGGGGCTTTTGCCACTGCCAATCAATGGTTAGTGGACAACTTAACTGAACAACTACAACAGAAATGCCTCTTGGTAGAGCAATTGCAGAATGAGATATATAGTACAGAACAAATTGTTAGAAGCAGGATGAACCAGGACATTGAATAAATCAGGGCTAGTTATCAGCATCAAATGAAGCAGTTACATGATAACCTTGAGCTGCTCTACCAAATTTCACAAACCAACAAAGGTTTGATCACTCAACGTGATGATTTGATTGAGCAGCTGCAGGCCAGATTGACCCTAACAAAGAACACAATGATAGATATTACTGCTTTCAAAACACAAGCATCAGAAATCAATGAGAAGCTGGAAGTTGCCCAACATGAGCTCTATAAAAAAGTAGATGATATTCAGAAATCAATGAGAAGCTGGAAGTTGCCCAACATGAGCTCTATAAAAAAGTAGATGATATTCATAAATGTTATCAGGCAATAGACCTTTCTCTAAAAAATATTTATGTCCAGGAAAAAGAAGCATGCACAACCCAGTCTAAGTTTCAAGAGGTTATCATATGGAAGCAGAAAGCTAATACCTCTGGTCTTACCCTTCTCTCTCATTCTAAACAAGTAAAAGGAGAAATGGCCCTAAAAGCCTGGGAAACAAATCTGGAAGAAGGAAAGAAACTTGCCAGAGATGTAAAAGAGGCTTGTCTGAAGACATTATCTTCAATAAATAAAAAATTGATTGAATCGAAGGAAATAATATCTTAGGGGCATTGGGGCAGATTGAAATAGAAATGAACCAACAAAGCTCCAGAAAGAACAAGGAAAATACTCAGGTGGCCATCCTGTTAATATTATGGTAGCTGCGGGAGGCATTTACCTCCACGTGTAAACCCGACGAGAATAGAATATTCTAGGAAGTAAGAAGAAACCCTAATGAGTTGGCTAATAACCCTAGAAGACAAGTCGACTCAAGAGGTTAATTGGTATTAGGTTATTAGCCTACAAGAGAAGAAGTCGGCCAGAAGAAATATTATAAACTAAGTAAATAGACACCCAGAATGAGAAGTCGGCCCATGCAGTTAGCCATAATTAGTATAAATATAGGAGGCCAGTCTTCATTCTGGCAGGGCATTCTCAGAATTGCAGAGCAACACTTGTGCGCATTGTAGTTGCCCAGTTTGTGCGCAATTTTGGAGGAGAGTTGTCGTTGCAGCTGCTGCAACTAGAAGATTTCGGTTTTGTCTTGGACTATGTCTAGGTTATGGTTTGGAATGTCTAATCAGCTCTTGTTTGGTGTGCTATCCTTGGGGAAAGGTGAGCTACCCTTTATTTTGCTATCTAGCCTAGGGTTTGCTTCCAGAGTGATTCTCTATCAAGGTTAAGGTGCTTAGAGGGTGGCTTCGGCCTATGGTTGGGTGACAATAGTGATATTGTCGGTGGTAAAACGAGCACATCCATTATATTCTAATAGGTTATGGGCCCACACCTCCTTCATACAGTCTAACCGCTGGAAGGAAGCATAACCATAAGGATATTAAGCTTGTTGAAGAACTACTGCTAGGGTCTCTAGCATGAGCAGTCACCAAAGCACTGCTGCTAGGGTTACTAGCAGATGCAATTGCAGAAACCCTAATCCTCTCGTTGAGGCACCTTAAGTGAAGGGATTGACCTAATTTCCGAATAGACCAGTGTACCCTAGCCTAGCGCATCTCCCGTTACTCTCAGCAAGCCAAGACGTCAAGGTTGAGTTTTTTTGTCAAATCTAGGGTTGACCAAGTCAAAGAAGCCATGACATACTCCATGAAGTCAGAAAACAAGTTAGATGGAGCTTCTAACTTCAGAGCGTGGAAGACAAGGATTGAACTCATCCTTGCCAAGAATAAAGTGCTGGATATTGTGAAAGGAAAGATCTTGAAACCAGAGTTTGAAGAAGGAAAAGAGAAAGAACCGCAGAACGTTGCAGTTATGGAGAAGTTCAAATATGGTGACATCAATGCCATGAGTATCATAGTGGATTCTATAAAATACCACTTGATACCCTACATCTCCCATCTTGACTCATCAAAGAAGATATACGATGCCCTAAAAAAACCTCTTCTCAGTCAGAAAAATTGGACAAGTAATGAGTCTGAAGAATGAGCTCCGTGACATGAAGATGAATGATGACGACAACATAATGTCATACTTTGTGAGGATATATCAGTTAAGATATCAACTACAAGCTATTGAAGAGATCATATCAGAGAAGGAACTGGTAAATATAGTACACAATGGTCTTCCCAAGACATGGGATGCATTTGCCGCAAGCATGAACACAAGGAGGGAGTATCCTACATTTGAAGAACTTTGGACTTGCTGTGCACAAGAAAAATCGAGGATTAGTGCAAAAGAGAAACCTCAAAATAAATACGATGATCAATCCTTCACAGCAAGATTCAAGAATTTCAGGAACAAAAGGAAGTTTGGCTCAAGGAAGAAGCCAAATCAAGAGAAAGATATGTCAGAAATACAATGCTTCAACTGTCGAAAATACAGTCACTACAAGAATCATTGTCCCGAGCTAAAGAAAAGGAAGGAGATACACGAAGCATCAGTTGCCGAAGAAAAGGAACCTTCAAAGAAGACTAAGCAGAATGAAACAAACTTTTTCCTCTAAAGACAAGGTAACAATACTCTTCTTATTTCTTGTACTTATCTTGTTTGCAAAGTCTATCTCTTAGAAGATAATATGTTCCAAGAAGAACTATACCTATGGAAGAACAACAAGATAAGGATTTCTATCATTATACAAGTCGGATAATAGACATGAAAGGATGAAATACATCAAACAAATCATGTGGAAGCTATTACAAGATAAGCCAAAATCAGAATCAATCTTGAAGAAACCTAGAAAAAGCAAATACAGAAAGAAGTCAACAATCAAGAGGAAATTGGGGAAAGACTTATGACACTTTGTTGAAGATAATAAGAATGCAGATGGAAGCGTGGATTCTGTTAGATGGAGGGAGTCGATTATATATTTGCAAAAGAAAAACATGCACTCATACATGAAGCAAGGATTAAGAGGGAGCAAATCCTATAATCCATTGAAGATGATGAAGTATATATCCATGTTAGCAGCCATGAAAGGCAGTACGTGTTCAGTTTAACCTTAGAATAAGTCTTCTTCGAAGAGAAGCCTTAAAGTATCCCTGGTTGTCCATACACATTCGTGATCCTATGATGAAAGGAAGAAGTGGAATCTTTAGAGCATGGAATCTATAAGAAACTCCATGGACCCAAGATGTTGCAGACCTATCGGCCCTCGGGACTGAGATCTGCTCACAGGATCGTTCTATATGCCCTTCAAGCCAGATTGGCTCTTTCAGATTCTCTGCTGAAATCCCCTTTCAAATCGATCCACAGGTTCTTTTTCGCGGTTCGTGATTTCGTGAGTTGAAACTCCCACTCTTCCTCCTCCAATTCCGCGATATCTGAACTCGCGAAATGGATATAGCTCTTACTCTGTCAGCGCCTTCCTCGCGTGACCACCGCTAGGCTTATCGTTAGCTCCTCTCGCCTCTCATGCCTTCACAAGTTTCAATGTCGTGCCTTCGAGCTCTTACCTTACAAACTCCCGAGAAGTGAGAAGTCAACAAAGTGTTGACTCCCTCCCTCTTGGCAACACGTGTCCGCCTGTCTATCACACGACCCCACCTTGAGGTTCAACCACGTGTCCCTCGTGCCCGCTTCGTCACTTCGTGACTTCGCCTTTCACGGTTTTGGGACTTTCGGGATGAAAGTCTCGACCTCTTGTCCTCCGATATGCCGAAACGATGAAATTCCGACACGTCTTCTTCGCGGGTCCCATGATGGAACTTCCGCCTTTTTGGAGTTCTCGGACTTTGCAAATCTGAATGCTAAGCCTTCAGCTCCTCAACTCACGAAACCCCGAAATGGTTAATGAGACTCTGACCTCTCAGTGAGTATGCCACCTGTCCACTCTCAGATGAACGGTCCTGATTATCTTCGCAGCTTCGCCACTCGTGAAGTTGAACGATCTCTCTCTCCGACCTCCGATGCCTGAAACCCTGATACGGGTGATTTCGCAACGCGTGTCCTTCTTCCGGTGAACGGTTCAGATTCCTTCGCTATCTCGGGACTTCGCACCTTGTGACCTCGCGAGTTTTGATGCAAAGACTTCGACCTTTCAACTCGCGAATCCCCGAGATCCAATTCCGCAAGTGATCCAACGACCCAATTTATCCTGATCTTTACGCTTGACGAATGCTTCCGTAACCTTCTTGCTCCTCTGGAAGATCAGACGGCTTCCGGGACCTCATGAATTCTCCATGGAGAACTCCAACCATCAATTTACTCCTTGGTGATTTCTGTGAAATGAACAAAGTGTTCTCTTACGGAACTTGTCCTCCTGCAAAACACCTTCATTGCGCCTCCTTCCAATGCTTCAAGCACTAGCCCTCTTGAGATTGATTGAAAAATTCCCAAGTCCCTTGGGGAAAATTCTTGCGTGTACTCCTTACGACAATTCCTCAATACTTCCAAGTATCGAACTCTTAGACTCTACGCACTCTCCATGACAACAGTCTTCCAACAACTTCGCTCAGTTTGCAAACACTGAGACTTCACTCAGCCTGCGCACTCCTTGCATGGCTCCTGTGTTTAATTAACACTTTTGCGAGAATGAGAATAATGTTATCTCTTCTGAGCTTTTAGAGATGGAACTCTGGACTCTTGTCAACGCATGCCTTGCAGACAACTTCACTGCACTCCTTGCAGGAAACCTCTTGCTCAGACAAAGAAACAATTGAAACTCATTCTTCACTCTCCCTCTCTTCAGATTTCAGACATTAAATATGAAATCATACATTCGCGCATAAAATAAAATGCATAACAGAGAGTAAACAAGCATATATCAATCAACATGCACAACACAAAAAAGAAATTGAACACCATGAGTCTGAACTAAAAATCTTGGTATTAATCCAAAACTTCTATACATGGGGTTTTCTACACAGTTTTCTGCTTTTGCTCTCCTATTCTCTCTTCTCATAATGCTGCTTATTGTTACAATAATACAAGGGAGGGTGTCTATATCCGTTTTCCCTCCGGCTCCTAAAACTGTCAAATCCGGAATTTTAAAGTTATCTACTTACATTAACTAACATAAATGCCTTCACCTAATATAGACGAGAGCGGGATGCTCAAGGTCTATTTACAATATGGAAGTATGCCCTTCCTTAATTGTTTCATTTATGTTTGGCGCATCCACTTCAAAAACATTCAAACAATTTCATCACATGCCAAAATGCGTTGGTGTGTGCCCCACGCTCGCTTGACGTTGGCTATGCTCCTGCATCATACTCCCTTGCTTGAAAATTTTCATGGGCTTCTGTCCATGAGCTCTCGCACGGTCTGTCCATGATTTTGAATCTCTACTTCATTCTCCCAGCTGACATCTTCAACTGGATGTCCCTTCCACTTGACCAAGTATTCAAAGTATTCTTTTCACCTGGTCTTCTTGCTAACCCTTTTGTCCAGTATGGTTTCCATCTGTGGCTTCTCTGC